>CM035152.1:79788055-79890094 GCA_020205615.1 Panax quinquefolius
AGTTATATTTAAATATTAATTCTTCCACCCCTAGGGTTTGACCTTTTTAGTTCACTTGGTGGCTCTAGTGAACCAAACTAGAATAAAAGTCCATATTCAATCCTGGTAGAATATAATATTCTATATGTGCATGCTTATACAATATATATTATATATTATCTGAAACATGCTTAGCGATGTTAATTAATATGTCGCGTATTTATATATATATATATATATATATATATATATATATATGTGCATATTAAAACAAGATGAGAAAAATTAATAACAAACCCCTCAAATATTTTATATTAAGTCCTAAGCGTTCAAAGATATTTGGAATATCGAACGTCGCCTTCTAGCATGATAAAAATAATAGAGTATCAATTAATTATTAAAAGTTTGATATGTCACCACAAGGCTTATCTTAATTCTTTAAGATGTTAATTTTATTACATTTGATGCTTATAAAGAAAATTGAACAATGTTGTTTTTTTGTGTCACCACAAGGACAATATTTTTCTTTTTTGAATATATGGAGTGCTAGGTTGGACTTAACTTGGATAATTTTGATTCGGATGTGCCACCACTTGATCAAAATAATCTAAGAGGCAAAATACAAGGAGTTGCATAGTTGATGTAATTGACAAGAGTTGTCTACCTATTTATTTATATATAGTTTGTTGTGTCACAAGGCTATATACATTTGAAATGAGATCCATATTCTCACTACCAAATCTTTAATTAGATTTTGCCGAACTATATAAGTGAGGGTAATATAGTTTGATGAAAATAGTGGGAGATACCAATTTAAAACAAGACCTAATTTATTTTGATAATTAATAAAAGAATGTATGCTAAAATATTGTTAATTACAAATTCATTTACATAATTTTACAATGTCTAAATTACTATCACTGTGAAGCATATTAGATGCTATTTAACCAGACCAAATTAAATGGATTGATTAAGGAATTTGAGAATAGTTCTCATAGATGAAAAGCTATCTTATGTCCTTAATACACCTATCCCTGCAATGGTTGCAGACAATGCCTCTGAGGAAGAGATTGCTACTCTTAGAAAGTGACAAGATTATGCACAGTTGACTCAATGCATCATTCTCGCATCCATGAGTAACGTCCTTCATCGTCAGCATGAAATTATGGATGCTCCTACTATATTCCTGCACATCAAGTAGTTGATGGTGAGGAAAGCAGGAATGATAGATATCAGATATCTAAGGAGCTCTTCCGATCTAGAATGACCGATGACATTACAGTACAGATAAAAGTCCTTAACATTATCAATTTGATTGATCAATTAGGACAAAAGGTTTTGTTATGGATGGAGAGTTGAGATAAGATTTGATCTTGCAGTTACTCCCAAACTCCTCACATTTGTTGTGAATTTTTCATATGAACAAGCTAGATATCAGCTTCGCTGATTTGCTTAACATGTTGAAAAATGTTGAGAGTCACTTTCCAACTAAGAAAGAACAAATCTTACTGGTAGGGGTCAAATGATCTTCTAAAAAGAAGAATAATTCAAAGAAGGTAAATATAAAGGGCAAAAATAATGGATAATATGAATAAAAATTGATACGAATAGCAAAGGAGTTTGCTTCCACTGCAATAAGCCTAGACACCGGAAAAGAAACTGCGAGAAGTATCTTATAGAAGCTAACCAGAAGAAGCTTAGTGAAGTTTCAATTACAAATATAATTTTGTTCATGATTTAAAATAAATTTTTCTTTAAGTCAAGGTTCTACTTGGGTATTAGATACAGACTTTGGTTATCATAAATATAGATTTATGAAGGGACCAAGTAGAGTAGAAAGCTAAACAAAGATAAGTAATCCTATGTGTGAGAAATGAAGCAAAAGTTGCTACATTAGCCATAGAAACTTATAGTTTAGCATTGCCTACGGGCAAATCTATTAAGTAAATAAGTTGTTATTGTATTCTAGTTCTCGTTAGAAATATTATTTCCATTTTGTTGTTGGACAATGAAATCTTTGGTATTATATTTAAGAACAATTATTGTTCTATTTATAATAATAATATTTTGTATAGAACTGAAATATACTTAATGGATTTTGTATACTTGACTTACGTGAAAATAATTTTGCAAATTAAACAAACTAGTATAAGAAAAGGAGATGATCATTCAAAGAGTTGAATGTGTGTATTTGCTAAAATACAAGTGTGAATTATTTGAAAGGTTCAAAGAATTCAGAAGTGAAACAAATTGGTAAAGTATTAAAATTCTTTGATTAGATCAAGGAATAAATACATGTGCAAAGAGTTTCTAGATTATCTCAAATGGTTTTCTCATAATAGACGCCTCCTGATACGCAATACTTGATTGAAGTATCTGAAAGGAAAAATCGTACCTTGTTGGACATGGTACGGTCCATAATGATTTTACCGACATTCCAGTATCCTTCTGGGTCATGCCCTAGAATGGCTACATATCTACGAAAAGGGTAACCTTAAAATTCGACCCCAAGACTCTATAAGAGTTATGGACAGGGAGGATTCCTAATCTGATATGTGCTAAGATAAGGGGTTGTCCAACTTATGTGAAAAGGTTTCAAAGGATAAGCTTGGGACAAGCTTTGACAATTACAGATTTGTGGGTCATCCTAAAGTAAGTTTAGGGTATATGTTCTATAATCCTACATAGCAAAAGGTGTTTTTTACGAAACACGCTACCTTCTAAGATAAAGGTGTTTATCATTAAAGGGGCTAGTGGGAGGATAATAGATCTTGAAGAGTTCAAGAACCACAAAACATTATAATTCAAATAAGAGGAACCTATAAATAGACCTATTGTACCACAACCGAATCGTAAATCTAGAATATTATCGAAGATACCTAAGAGGTATGGATTTATCATAGATGATGATGATGAGGTACACATCATAAAAGATGATGATCCAGTTACATACGATGAGGCAAGAGTTGTAGACACTTAGAGAAATGGATTGAAGAAAGCTTCTCAAAAATGGAATGTAGACACTCAAAATTTTCTGCACACCTGTTACTAACATTGTAGGAGGGCAGATTTGTCTTTCAGAGATAACCCTGGAAGACAGCTCACATCCATTTCGGATACCACCGGAAGTTCAATCTCAACCCCGGAACACACACCGGGAGTATCAATTCCAAACTCGGAGATAACCCCGAGTTTCTTCCTTGGAGATAACCCCAAGGAATGCCGTTGCAGTTACAGTGATAACCCCAGAAATGCTTGTTTCAAATGCATGCAATCAGTTTCAATCTCAGACCTCTTGCCGAGGCACTCATTCCAAAGACTCGGAGCTAACACCGGGAAGATAGGCACACTAAAAGATGACCCTATAGAATTAACACTTACAGCAGTCTAATCTTAGAGATAACCTTGAGCAACATCTGCTATCAGCCCAAACCGGAGATAACCCCGGTGAGGAACAAAATCTTCATCTTTCCACCTCAACCCCCAGCGCGCCGTCTCAACACTTCATACATACATTTCTACACAGCAATATCCCACAAGAGCCAAGGAGTTTCAATCCTGAGTGACTATTATGCGTATTAGCACAACAGATATAATTTGAAGCTTGAAGAACATGAGCATGGTCCCTCTTCCTGACTTCGTACAACCTCTAATCCCATGTCATTGCGTAACTCTCGACAAAAATGGTCTGAAGAAGGTCTTGTACACCTCGTTCGGATGCTCGTATTAAAGTTCTTCAAGCTTGAGCGGACATCACAGCGCAAGAGTACACATACTTCGAGACTACGAGACCTGTGGAGCCCGGGGCACCCAGGGCAATCGCAGGTGCATCTGCAGATGTCGCAAGTACACCTACAGCCACCATCTCTATAAATATAAAGCTTGGGGTGGCCATTTATAAGAGAAAAAGAGGCGAGGAAGCCCTATCAAATTTGTTCTGAACACAACTCATATTGACTACTTTCTCATTTTTAACACCTGTTAGCTCACATATAGCTATATTTTTACCGGCGGGAGCTGGGTATCTATCAATTTATAGTCATAGAATTCTACTTTGGCAGCCCACTGTAAGCCTTCTTACACTCTATAAAGCCTTTCTCTTCATCTTTGCACACACTATTCTTCACATTGAGAGTCGTGTTGTGTGCGTATGCCTAGACTTCGGTCCGTGGTTTTCATTTATGTCTGTATATATATACTTATATATGTATATATTTATATATGGACTAACATTATCGAATTATGCCTCGATTGAGAGCTTATAGACGTATACTTACTTTTTGTGTGTGTATATATATTATATATATATTTATATATATATATATATATATATATATATATATATATATATATATATAAATGGTAAACGCATAGGATATTTCTTAATCCCGACTCGGTTTATCATTTCAGTGATTTTTCGCTATATATATATATTTACATTTCTGTCAGGCCTGGAGTTTATTTTGTGGCCTTTTACTATTTTCTTTACATTTAGTCTTGCCTGGAGTTTACTTCATGGCGGTTGATCACATTTATTGCTTTATTTACATTTCTGATCCCCCATGGAGGTGCTTCGTGGTGGTTGAACATGTCTCTCTATATATATTTACTGCTTTTATATATTTACATTTCCGATCCCCCATGGAGGTGCTTCGTGGTGGTTGATCATGTCTGTATATATATATATTTATAGATTTTATATATATAACTGCTTATTGCTTTTCATATAAACTGTGGCATCATGTGAGCCTATGAATCATGTGATCACAAATTCAGTCTACTGAATCTAGATTCGTTTCCCGTGATGGACATTTTCAGCTGTAAGCAGCTTGTAAATTATTCACGGTGTTTGAATTTCCTTAGATGGCTATCATGCCCATGAGGAGTTCGGCATCGCTATATATTATTTTCTTGAAGATGCTTCACATCTCAAAAATAAAAGCAAACAAGCCTAACATTTAATAATAAAATGGAAGTATCAAAGGCCTCAATTACTATTGAGCACATGGTTTGAAAAAACCACTTTTATAAAACCTCATTGCTATATCTTGTTTAAAACTAAATTTTTGTATAAATTAAAACCCTGTGTATATAGGTGCGAACGAGGCATAGCACTACTTCCAAATAATTTCACATTTATCCACACACACACACACACATTCATATAACAGTTTCTTGAGAAGTGGTGGTCACCGTGGCAACACGGATGATGGGGGGTGCCTAACACCTTCCCTCCGCATAATCAAGCCCCTGAACCCAAATGAATCTCGGTTTCACAGACCCGTTTAGCAGTGTCATATCACTAGGTTAATGTTCAAACATTTTCTCGATTGCGTTGGTGCAACCAGTTAAAAACACCAACTGGCAACTCTTACAGTCAAATCTTCGACATGATACATGTCAGACCTTTTTCATTTATTTTTTCAAATAAATTTCACATAACATGAGAACACCAAAGAATAAGAAATGAAAAGGGACAAATAAAAATCCCGACGTCGACAGGTGGTGACTTTGCTGGGGACACTAGTAAGAGGGCTTAAGCCGCTATTACAAGCTTTTCAAAACTGTTATATGCTTGAGAATGTTGCATTTACATTTATGATGAATGTGTACGAATGCATTTTAGTTACTGCACTGCAATATTTCTATTTGTGATATTAGTGCTTCGCATATATCATCATTTTCATAAACGGCGAGACACGTTGTATGTGAATATATGTTGTGTGGTTCCTCCAATAGGAGGCTCAGGAAAGGTACCACCCAGATTCACTCCAGTTGAAAGATCGGATTAACTTCCCATCAAGTAGATTGCGATGATCTGGGAACCTTCATGCCAAAAATTCGCGAGAGGAACCCCAAGATATGTCAGCCTCTGATTAACCAAACGCGGAGGAAAGTCTCTTCATACTTTCCATTTTCAATTACTTGTAAAAGCATTTACTTGTAATTTTCTTCCATGTTCATCTTCATGCAATGGAAAATATGAAGAATATTTGTGCATACATGACATGCTATCAAATGACACCCATTTTTGCAAGATAATATTCCTAAAATGGACACATTATGATAGCATGTAAATATTTACATTATCCCTAAGACTAAACTACATAAGTTTTTTGTAGGGAAACAATTGGGCCTGTTACTCGCTCAAAATCTAAAAAGGCCACGAGCCTACATCCAATCATGTCTTCTTCTGACCAGTCTAATCCCGTTTCTCGAGAAGAATTTGACGGATTAAGTAAACAAATTACAGATTTGGCTATTCTGCTGAAAGAATTGCATCAATCTACTGAGGGTTCACGAATACCCATACATACAGAATCCTCTACACAAGGAGGGACTCAAGGTTTGGATAAAACAAATCCAGAACCTCAGTTGGATACAACCAACAAAGACCCTAAAACCACCCATCTCAAAGGAGATCTAGACACTGGTGATATTAGGAAGAAGGTCCTTCAAATGGAGGAAACTATCCGTTCTCTCAAAGGGATTGGAACGCACGTAAGTGTTTCATATGCTGACCTTTACATATTCCCTAGTGTTCATTATCCAGAGAAATTCAAAACCCCTGACTTTGAAAAGTATTACGGAGTAGGGGATCCTTACACACATTTAAAGGTGTTCATTGGAGAACTTGGATCTTATGTAGAGGACGAGAAGCTCAGAATGCAGCTATTCTAGAAGAGTCTGACTGGAGAAGCCCGTTCATGATATACCAGATTAGACAACTCAAAGATCCATAGTTGGGAAGAGCTAGCTCACGCCTTCATCACTCAGTACAGTTTTCAATCTCAGATAGCTCCTGACCGGTATCAGATTACCAAGGTTAAGAAATAGTCTAACGAGTCTTTCAGAGAGTATGCTCAAAGGTGGAGGCGCCTTGCTACTCAAGCTATTCCCTCTATGACAGAGTAAGAAATGGTCATGACTTTCATAGACATACAAGAAGCTCCTTTCTATGAGAGAGTCTTAGCTGGTATTGGCAAACCATTTTCTAAAATGATCAAACACGGAGAGATGGCTGAGATGGGATTGAAGTCAGGTAAGATTCAAGACCCAGCCGCTCTTAAAGAAGTTGATAAACACATCCAGTCTGGATCTTATGGAAACAACCCCTAGAGGGTCCATAAAAAGAAAGAGGAGGATGTTTCCTTGATACTACAAGGTAAAAAAGGCAATCAGAATATGCCTATAAAGAGGAGAAACTACTCCGCTTTTCAAGCACAATCTTAAAACCCTCCATTGCCTAAAGGTGGAGAAGCAAAGCGCCCTTGAACGTTCACACCCTTAGGGGACTCACTCGAGAATATTCTTGATCTTCTGACTATTCAGAAGAAAATCACGCATCTTCTTCCACCAGCCAAGCCTAATGGGAGGGGTTTCAATGCTACTCGGAAGTGTGCTTATCATGTCGGGGTACCTGGACATGATACTCAAGATTATTGGGCCTTGAAACATAAGATCCAAGATTTGATAGACAATGGTGAAATCGTGGTTACTAAACCAGATCAACCTCATGTGCAAGATAACCCTCTTCCTTAACACAAAGAAGAAGAGGTCAACATGATTAGTTGGAGTAGTGGACAGAGTTCCAATTTTAATGGTGAATCATCCCAGACCATCAAAGACGGTGTTGATAGATGGGATTACGCAAAGTTTCAATTTGCTATGGAATGAAAGATGAAAGCTCTTTGTAAGCAAGTTGAAAAATTGGCAGAACTGGTGACCCATCAACATCAAGTCACGCGCTAGTTAGTATCCTGATATTTCAGATGCCAATCAACGAAGGAAGAATCACCTCCCTTCTACCTCCAATTAATCCTCATTCAAGATGGTTCAACTCTGATGGGGTATGTCAATATCATTCATATTCTCGTGGTCACAGCACAGAAGAATGTTGGGCACTCCGCCATCTTATTCAGAATCTAATTGACAGCGGTGTCCTGCAAATGGCAGACGATGACACTGTGCTACTCTAGAGTGGGAATACATGTCCTACCAAATGGAAGGGATTAGTAGCAGTTCTATCCGCTGAGGATGGTGAGACTGTCAAACCATTTCCCAGTTAAGCAATTCAACTCAAAGGAGCTGACAATCCTTTGAAAGTGGCAGCACCAGAGCCAATTTCTTTACCCTTTAGACTACAGTATCCTGTTGTCAACTTATGCAAAGTCCCATGGAATTATGGAGAAGCTGAAGGATCCACGTCTCATACTACTGCTACAGTGTCGAAGGAAAATCCACTGTAACTTCCTCAGAGGGTGATGAAGCCCGCCATAAAAGTAAAGGGGAAGATTCCCATAAAGAAGATTGAGAAATTCCTCTGCACTATGGGCCATAATGAAGCCAAGGTGGTTCTAAGCTTAAGAGAAGCTCCACATCAAATCTCAATACTGGACTTGGTTTTCTCTTCCGAGGATCACAGGAAGATCTTATTGAAGGTTTTGGAAGAAGCCTACTTGCGAAAATCAGTGGATGTGAAAAAATTTCAACATCTGATTGATCACATTTTTAACAACAATGTGATATCTTTAACTGATGACGACATACCGCCCGAAGGGACCGGTTATTACAAGCCATTGCACATTGTAGTTTTGTCCTCCGGGTATATGTTAGCTGGAGTTTTGATAGATGGAGGTTCGTCTCTGAATATCTGTCCTTATGCCACCTTGGTGAAGATGAACGTCAATCTCAAACGGATCCGAAGTAGCCATACGGTTATCAAAGCTTTTGATGGATCCCGATGAAATTCTGTCGGAGAGGTTGAGCTGCCAATTGAGATTGGTCCAAATACATTCAATGTATCTTTTCATGTCCTCAAGATAGATTCAGGATACAACTTGCTATTGGGGAGACCATGGATCTATATGGCTGGAGTCGTTCCTTCTACATTTCATCAACAACTGAAATACATTGTCAACAATAGTCTAGTCACTGTCAACGCTGAGCCGCAATGTCCTGAACAAGGAAACCTACCACTTATCAGCTTCAATTTAGAGGTTGAGCCGACCAGTTTTTATACTTTGGAAGTGAGCAACACACAATACCATCCTATTGGAGCGCCACTTCCCGTACGCAAGATTTCTGCCGAAGTGATGACAGCTACTCAAGAAATGATGTCATTGGGTCATTAGCCTCGACAAGGGTTGGGTAAAAATCAGCAGGGTATTAAGCACCCAATTCAAATGTCCAGTCAAACCGGGACATCCGAACTAGGCTATTTTGCCAGTTCTAGTCATAGGAATCCTCATAAGCACAAGTAGATTCCTCAAGCTTTCGCCACACGACAATTTTCCCCACCTACACCTCATGAGATGATACAGTCTCCGATAAAGGTGCCAGCCCATGTTATAGCTATGCTGTTTCCCAAACTAGTACCCTTTAAAGCAAAAGAGGTCCTAATTCCTGATCCCAAAGTGGAAGAAAGGGAACGAAAATGCAAACATGACATCGCCCTAATGATGTCAGGCATACACATCATTGTCCATGATGAACATACAAATAAATACACCCCAGACGATGATTGCCCAGATGTTATGGTCATCATTCAGGAAAAGGAGGACGATGATAGCCTCTCCATCACTGCAGTCCATCAGGACTTTACCCTCGACAATTGGAGCAGCACTCCGTCTATTGGTCGATGAGGGTAAAACGGGCAGAAAATCCCTCTGCCCTATAGATAACTATAATTGCTTACTTTTTTGTACAATATTAGTAGTTATTTTATCAGTAGATGCTAACACTTCTGTATGATTAAACAATTTCATATATTAAGTGAAAGCATATTTTGTTTTAGGACTATGAATTTAGATGTGCTTGTATTTGTTGATGAGGTGCCTTTTCTCCACAAGGACTGTAACTTTGATGAAAAGTTGGACTCAGACTTGATGGAAATACAAGAGGACATTGAGATACCTTAGGAGATTAAGGAATGGGTCAAAGACAAACCTAAACCCAACCTTGATCAAACCACTTCTTTCAATCTCGGATCCTTAGAAAACCCTAAGTTAATCCAGATTGGTTCAGACCTAACTCTAAACCAACGGAATGACATGGTTACACTACTAACCCAGTTCCAGGATGTGTTTGCATGGTCTCATGAAGACATAGTGGGTTTTTCCACTGACATTGTCCTTCATCGCCTTCCCATTAAGGAGGGATTTAAGTCAGTCAGGCAGAAGCTTAGGCGATTGAAACCTGAGTGGAGTTTAAAGGTGAAAGAAGAAATTGTGAAACAATTTCAAGCTGGCATTATCATAGTGTCTACATATTCAAAGTGGATATCCAACATAGTTTTCGTGCCTAAACTAAGAGGAAAGGTGCGAGTTTGCGTAGATTACCGAGATTTGAACAAAGCTTGCCTTAAAGATAGCTTTCCCGTGCCCTTTATACACATTCTCATTGACAATACTACTCAATACGGCATGTACTCCTTTGCGGATTGCTTCGCGGGGTATCATCAGATTATGGTCGCTGAGGAGGACGGTGAGAAAAATACTTTCATCATGCCTTGGGGAGCCTCCTGTTACAGACGGTTGTCATTCGGCCTCATTAATGCCAGGGCAACCTATTAGCGAGCTATGATGGCTCTTTTCCATGATTTAATGCACAAGAAGATAGAGATCTACGTAGATGACATCCTTGTCAAGTTCCGAAGGGAGGAAGACAACTTAGACCATCTCAGAAAGTTCTTCAACAGGTTGCGTAAATACAAGTTGAAGTTGAATCCAACTAAGTGCGCCATTGGCATTAAATCAGGCAAGTTGCTAGGTTTCCTAGTCAGCCACAAAGGGATTGAGTTGGATCCCACCAAAATCCAGGCCATCAAGGAAATGCCCATTTCTCAGACAGAGAAGGAAACACGGGGATTTTTGGGAAGAATTAACTTCATTAGCAGGTTCATCTCTCAACTCACAGCAACCTGTGAGCCCATCTTCAAGCTATTAAGGAAGAACTCCTCCATGAAATGGAATTGATGAGTGTCAGAAAGCCTTCCTTACAACTAAAGAGAAGTTGGTTAATGCTCCTGTTTTGGTACCTCCCAGGGATGATGTTACCCTATTCATGTACCTGTCCATTAATGACAGTGCCATGGGCTGTATGCTGGGATAAAAAGATGATAGAGGCCAAGAACAAGCTATCTATTACCTCAGCAAAAGATTCAACAGTAATGAACACAAGTAAACTCTGATTGAGAAGACTTTTTATGCTTTAGCATGGGCTTCCATGGGGTTACATCATTACCTCCATGGTCACACAACCCATCTCATATCCCGCGTGGATCCTCTCAAGTACGTGTTCAATAAGCCTATACTAAATTGTCGGCTATCCAGATGGAAGTTGATCCTACAGTAATTTGACATCGTCTACGGGACGCAAAAGTCTATCAAAGCTCAAGGAATTATGGATCAACTGGCCATCGTACTTATAGGGGATTTCAACCCTTAGAAACATACTTCCCCAATGAAGGGGTAATGGAAGTTCAGCAACACCATCAGTACGATGCATGCCATACGTGGAAAATGTATTTTGATGGAGCTGTTAAGATGGAAGGCTCGAGTCGGAGCGATTCTAGTGTCCGTGCGGGGAGCGATATCCGTTGTTGGTCAAATTACGATTTATCGGCACCAACAACACAAATGAGTATGAAGGTTGTATCATGGGGCTAAAACTTGCATTGTTCAATGGGCATCGAAGTGAGTTAAGCATCTTTTGGGGATTCCGAATTGGTAATCAAATAATCAACAGGAATCTATCAAACCAAGGAACTATATTTGCTGCCTTTCCATTGGCAAGTTTTACAGATAACTTTGGAGTTCGAAGAAATCTCCTTTCTACACGTTTCTCGTAAGAGGAATGATTTTGCATATGCACTAGCAACATTGGCATCCTTGATTCACATACCTAACAAGGAAAACATGTCAAGCATCACATTTTCCCTGCAAAAGGACACAACCTATGGGAACTATATTGGAGAAGTATCGGATGAGCTACCTCACATCCAACACCCTTGGTATCAGCACATCAAGGAGTACTTATGAGATGGATCTACACCCGCTGAGGTTAGCCCAACTGAAAGAAGGCGGATCCATCGAATTGCTATGAAATTCTACTAAACGAGAAGATCATGCAAAAAATGTCTGTCAATCACAAAGAATGGCCTGACCTCTTGCCTCTAACTTTATTAGCCTACAGAACTTTAATGCGTACTTCCACTGGGACAACCCCCTACTCATTAGCCTATGGGATGGAAGCAATGCTCCCCATAGAGGTGGAAATGGAATCCCTCAGATTGTTGATGGATGCTCAGCTGGATGAGGACCAATGGGTACAAGACAAGTATCACCAATCGTCTCTAATAAACGAAAGGCGAACCGCTACTATCTTCCATGGTCAGTTATATCATCAAAGAATCGCCAGATCCTATAATATGAAATTCCGGCTCCAGCAGTTCAAACAACATGACTTGGTTTTGAAGAAGATCATTGACAACCAAGATCAATCCAAGGGAAAATTCGCACCTAACTGGGAAGGCCCGTTTGTTGTCAAAGAAGTATTGACAGGAGGTGCTCTCAGACTATAGGAAATGGATGGCGATGAATTTCCACAGCTTATCAACTCAGACACCGTGAAACGGTACTATATCTGAGGTTACCATCAAGCAAACATCCTGGCTTTGGATCATCAAATCACCAGTCATTCCGGTTTTTATAACCCTTTTTACATACTCTTTTGCCCCTCAGGGAAACATACACTTCAAACCAGCAGCCTGGTTTTACCTCATTTCAAACCTTTCCTACAATTCAGGTTATCCCCCCCAGGGATTGAACCTTTCTCACCAGCAGTTTATTCTGAAGACGGGATTAAACTTTTCTACGCTTACAGTTTGTCCTGAAGACGGGATCAAACTTTTTCACACCTGCAGTTTGTCCCAATCATGGGATCAAACTTTCTTCTCCCCGCAGTATAGCCTGCACATGGGATTCATATTTCTCTTTGGCTGCAATTCATCCTGAGGGAAGAACTACGTCGACTTGATCTCCCTGATACCCGGGAGTACGTAAGCAACCATATGCTATATGGCCCGGTAGCAATAAAAAAAATAACAAAAACATTTCTGCCCTTTCTCTACATAAATAAAAACCACAAAAACACTTCTACATCCTTCTTCAATAAAGCTTCTACACCCATTTACACCATTCACATTCAGCATTGAACCTCTTACACCAAGTTTGAACCTCGTAGACCTGATCTCCTCTTCAATAGGAGTACGTAGGCAGCCATTTATGGTTCGGTCTAACCCCCTACCAGAATAAAAATACTTGTCACATGGTATTGGGATCAAACTTTAATCCACCACATTTCATCGGCTTCAGACCAAAGGGATGGAACTACCTGACCTTTCCTCACAAATAGGAGATCCGACGACCATCTAAGCTGCGGTTGTGCCTCAAATAGTAACACCAATCCATAAGAGGTGGATTTAACTAGGCTTCTCCTAAATAAGAGTACTGATGACCATATGTGGTTTATTCAATCTCAAAGAGGAAAAGCCACATTCCTCTTCACATCTACATACAGAAACTAGTCCTAAGACACCAAAGATGGTAGGGATAAACACAGATCAATGATCCGTTTTGAAAGATCCTGCGACATCTCAATGTCCACCCATCAAGGATGTGTTCAGAATGCATCAAGATCACAAGCCTTGAAGAAACATGCAAATATCAAGCAAGTATCAAGGCACAATTGAAAGGGAAGTGAATTAAAATATATTTTCCTGCAATATATAATACTGTTTGATATATACATATATGCTGTACATGACAAAATGGCTAAACTAGTTTGTGCAGGAAAATACAAGTCTATCTACGGATCTGTATGTATACGGAGTATCAGATTTAACATGGCATCTGTGATGCCCCCAAATCCAGGTCCCTTCGAACCTCGAATCTGGTCCGCCACGATACTACTATCGTCAAACTATTATAACTTTTATTCATAACTTAAATGAATATAACCTTGCTTATTATAATTTAGAATATAAATTCTTTCCATATCCAGGATCTATGTATAATGACCCCAAACTATTATAAGTTTCAAATATTGGTCATTTACTATTCCTGTTTTATATCACATTCGATGTTATACAAATATACGGAATAATTTAAACTTTTTCACTCTCCTTTGAAAAATAAATCTTTTACTGATATCTTGACTCGAATCAATTACAAATCCTTGGATCACATTAATCTATGATTCACTTTATTCAATTTCCGTATAAATCATTACATCTCGATTCAAATTTCTCTATGTAGCACATAGTACAACTTAACAGGTATTACACCTTATAAACTACTATAATGTACATCTACTAGAACCTAAACATGGTTCGAGAGCATCTAGTTAAATACTAAATTAATCTCCTTCGATACTATTGGACTTTATCAATCAATTAGCACGTAACCTTTACCGTGTATCCTTAACCTGCAAAAGTGGTTATTTGCAAGGGTGAGCTCAACAGCCCAACAATTCTAACAGTTTTCATGCAGCACATAGCATATAATAACATATTCAGTTCATGCATTCATAATCAATTAATATTCACTACGCATGTTACTTCACACATAACAGACATAGAGATTTACCAACATAAGCATATCATTAAAGATCAACTTTCACATTTCATACATATCTCATATGCATTTCATATATATACATCAACATTTGTATAACATAATATAGATCAACTAACAATTATCGAATTCATATAACAAATAGGAACTAAAAGACTTGCCTGATTCGTAGTTTATGAACTACGACTTAACTGCTTAAAGCTTATCTGCACTTCGTGTATTCCTACACAGTTATATAATCATGGATTTACATCCATTAGTCACATAATTCATACGTTCTCAATGTAATAATAGTGTTACATTATTTCCTAACTAGGTTCGTAAAACCTACATTTCACTTTCTCATTATACTCTTAGAATAGCTAGGTATGTATAGGTATACCTTAGCTACACATGCTTTGTATCAACATTCATAAATCTTTCTCACACACTTGACTCGTTATGTGTTTGACACATATTTAAAGTCTATAGATACGCAATCTACAACATTCTTACATTCTGCAAACTATTATAAAATTTAACAACTCTGTGTTTTATATAACCATTATATGATCTCATGCTTAACGTTATTTATGTCAAGTATTATAGCTTTAGACATTCATTACACACATGCTTTAAGGTTCATATCAAAGTTAAAATAGTCAGGCTTCACCGCCTATGGCATGAATCAAGATTCTGATTAGGCACAGGATGGGCGCAGCATTTTCCCCCAACGCCAGAGTAAAATTGTGTATTTATTTTCTGGTTTCATTGGAGTCCTTAGGATGCATGACTGTTAACGCATAACTAACCCACATGTTAAGAGGTCTTAGCCCAAGCTTGGTGCCTCTTGCATTTACCTTAAGTTGTTTTACACTTTATAGCTTTATTGCCATTTATTTCACTTCTAAGCAAGCTCATGCAACAAGGGTCTAACTATATGACCACCAACGAGGTTAAACAACTTTCAATATACATGCTTACATGTAATCATATGACTAGCATGGTTTATGACTTGAAATCTCACTTTAAGACATGTATAGTTCATAGTATGTCTATCTAGTAGGGTGCACGTACCCATCATGCTTAGAGGCATAAAAGTCCTATCATGCTTGCACGTATAGGCCATGTTGAAAGAACCAAAAGTTACTTGTATGTCATCCTAAAAGTTCAGAAGTTTAGACAACACAATGCTCATGAATAATATTTTCAAAACATCTAAGTTTCTTTTCCTTCAAATTTATGTCATGACAACCTAATCATGCAAGGTAACTTTGAATCACATGTCATATTTGTACATGTTTCTCTCTACGTCAAAATATAACCACTTCATGTTTAGATAATGGAGTTTGTCTTTGAAATCATTTTATTATGAATGATATAGTATAGCACATATAAAACTCTTATCATAAGTAACTAAGTCATGTTAACATCTTTTCAAGTTCAAAAACTATATCTTATAGCATTCATGTCCATTAGCTTATTATACTAAGCTTTTCTTGAAATTTCTCTAATCACAAGGTCTAACAAGTTTAATCATAAAAAAAGACACTACAAACACTATATCATGCTCATTTACATTTGAACTCAATCATGTTTATAAACCACTAAGTTCAGAACTTATAGCACATAAGCTTCCACAAGGTTTGTTTTCAAAATCTTGAAGTTTCATTTTAGAACACACACTAAGTCACGCTAAAGCATTACATTATGAGTATTGTAATCTTATATATCATTCATTTTCATGTTATATCACTTAGAATAACATATTCCATTGTCGGGAGCACTATACTTGAGTATGTGCTCGCTCGACGCCCTCTGATCGCCTCCTATTACGTAACAGTCACAAAGAAGACTGTTTTGACCCTTTCCAGTGACCTCAAATTTAAAACCTTAAAGAACAAAAGTTGTAGGTATATTCATCCTCGTTCCGAATCATCTTGAATCACTTCAATCAGAATTTGTATGAAAACGTTATGCCTAATTTACTACAGCAGGTCAAAATAGACTACTCGACACTTTGAAGCCCGGTAGCATTGCACCCCCATTGGCCTTGGGGGCAAATGCATTGCATCCTCGAGGCGTAACGGCCCTTGAGTTCTCGCACTTCGTGATTTTATAGACCTCATCTCCTTCCAATCATCATAATATGAGTTATACTCATCCAATTCAGTCCATTTTTGATTCTATAGGTTTGTAACTCATAAAACTACAACATACCAAATAATCAACCATTACCATAAACATTAAATAATCCAAATATCAATCTACAACTCATGTTCACACTCAAATTTTATGTTTTGAAAAGTTTAGTGAATTCATTCACTACGAATTCGTTTATAAACCAAATTGGTTCGTTTAACTTTCGTTGTTTTCGCATTGAACTATATTAACAACATCTAACAACAATTCATGGATTACATCAACACTTAGCCATCAAATTTTTAACTCAAAAATGACTTTTTCTTGACATTACTAAGGAAATGCAAAACATAGGAAATCAAGAGCATGTAACTTAGAATTATTACCTCTTGATGCTTGAATATGCTAACTATAGCTCTTCAAACCTCTAGTTGCTCTCCAATTCTACTGGCCTTCCTTAATCAATTCTCAGACATCTCAACAAATGGGAAAAAGAAGAAGGGAACTCTATATATATAGAAAACCCAAAACACAGTCCATAGCTTTGCTCCCTAATTCAAACCAACGGGAATAAGAATTGTATTATGGTTAAGGAAGAGTTGGTGAGTGGTTGGTGAATCCCATCATGTTTCCCACTCCTTTTGAAATTATTTGCTACACTTTGATGAAAATGAGGGAAGAGTAAGCTAGTCTCTAGAGTTCACGTGAATGAGAAAAGGAAGAGCAATTGGACACTTAATATGGGACAAACAAACCTCAGCAACTTGTATGTATAGATCATTTATGCCCAACTCTTAGTCATATAATAAGTACACTAGGTTACATAATATATGTATACCACTCCTCCCATATAACTTAGGTTATAATTAAATTACAATTGTAATTTCTAATTACAATGTGTCATTAGTCCACATAATATTTTAATTGGGCTAAGTATAATTCCATTGGGTATTCTCAACCCATTGTTTCCTATCTCATTAATATCAGTCATTTATTTTCTTCCCATTAATTTTCTTTTAATAATTTTCAGTTAAACCTTCAATCTAGTTTAACATTCAGTCTGGCTTAACTTTAATATTTAGGCCATACAAGGCTCATTTACCTTATTTACTGGAGTTACATATAACTCAAGCTCATTATTTCTATAATAAAATATTAGGGGTCTAGGCCACGTTTGGCTTTTCCCCAATTCCACATTATTTTAATAAGATTTATGTCACACTTTATCATAATGCTAAATTATTTAGCTTACTTAAAAAATTGCATACTCATAATATGTACAACCTTTACACTTAGAATAATTAATATTTACTCTATTAATTATTTAAATTATACACTATGCGTATAATTATTCGATCGTCCCTAAGACAACTTCCTCAATCTTTACATTAATATCTTTCAAATATTAAACCCTTTCATAAATTACCATATTCAATTAAGGCTTTAATCTTCAAATTATATTATTCCATAATATAACTTCCAATTTAATATAAATTAACCAATATTTAAACTTGTTAGTTAATTCTTGTAATTAACTAATTTATGCTTTACTATCTCAATCTATCCATGGATAGCTTAAGCACTATCTAAAACTCATATTACATCATACCAGTTACTAGTACATATATACAAGTCTAAACCTAGCACACATCAAGTCTTTAATAGTATTCAATATAGTACACTTTGGTTTTTCCACAAACAACCAACAAATTAGTTTCCGTCTCGCCTACACACTATTTTCACAAATGAGTTAGATCGGTTTACTAATTAGATATATACCTCCGCTCTCTAAAGGAATTATTTAGCCCAACTATATCGTCAACCATTAAAGAGTTTGATTGCATTACCTTAGACTTGATACACACTCAGACATACTTAAGAAATTGGTGATTATCAAAGATATTTTAATGTCACCAACTTACTATTATAAAATAATTTCACATAAATTATTTAACATCGATAGATAAAACTTTATCCATCTTCTTAATTCATCTCTAAAATTTCTAACAAATATATAATAATGGTATATATTTATTAACCACAACATTACTTATTACATAGCTCATATTACCTTATGTAACACAATACCACATACCTTGTAACACAGTATATATTTTTATTTCAACCCTTCACATGCCTTAAGAATTTTATCTACTAAATTCTTATTTAATATTTTTTCTGAAAATTTGGGATCTTACAGCATCCCTCTCCGAAGAAGGAGGTAACGCTGCAAGCTCTTGCCCAATGCTATCTACACGAGCTAGCAGATCCGAGGCTAACTGTATGGTGGCATGATGCTCATCAATGTATGCACTCATATAGGCAAAGATGCCAGTCGTAAGGGATCTCACTGAAGTACTGTCTGTGACGGCTACATCCCGGACAGATAGGGTAGCATCTCGCTCTATAATCAATGCATCTCTGGCTGATCTGGCCTCATCTATCTCTAATAGAGTTGCGTCTCTCCCATCAAGAGCTGTCAACATCAAGGACCTAGCCTGATCTCTCTCAAAGGTCATCAGATATAGACTCTGCTCCAAATACTGTGCTGAATGCTGAATAACAGTAGCACTTGTAGTGGGAGAATCCATCACAAATGCTGGCAACCTAGTAGTCAAATCCTCCTCGATGGGAATATCAGTCTCCTCCATAGGCTCCTCATCGTCGGAATCAGTCCCATGCACTATGGATACTACCGCAGCCGATGCAGTCTCTGTCTCCATCCATGCTGAATGCTCTGCAGAACAACCTGGATGGCTGATGGAAAACTTAGCTAGCTCACACTGATCCCAATAGGCATACTACCTAGATCTATCCTCTGCTAATAAGTGGTGAGAAGCGAAGCGCTAACTCAATGCCCCCTCAAAAGGATGAAAATCCTGGAACTGGTCAAATTAACACATCACGACCAGTGGGTGGTAAGTAATCATGCCTCTCAAACCATCTAGAGGGAGATAATCCATGCCTGGAGCATGAGTGATGAAGCTATAAGGTGAGCTAAGCCCCGTACATGGCAATATGTCAATTGGATCTCCAATCCCTACCAAGAAAGCTGACCAAGATGCAACATCTATACACTCCGCAGGCTTAAAGGAGTATGACATGGCTACATCATGGGTGAAACAATATCCATGTCGTCTAAAGGTGCCAATCGGTCTCAAGTGTGACATAAACCACACGTACAACATGACCGAGCTGCCTGTAAACACTCTTGTCGGATAAGTGTAACAATATGTGGTTGACCTCAGATTCACTGCTATAATCATCGGTATAATGGTGTGACCCTCCCTGAGGGCTCTCACTGCCATAATGAGCCCTATGTCCAATTCATCCATGTACCGTGGCATGTAGACATATGACAGTACGCATAATAGCAGTACATCCACTCTGGCCGAACGCCAATGATCCTCCGGTGTGGTGAAATCCCCGGAATGTCATGTATAACTATCTTCAGAGCCAAATCTGTCAAATAGAAAACACTGGGATATAATGTGGCCAGATGTAAGCTCATCCTGAACCACCCTACGCCTCAATCCAGTGAGGGTAATGAACTGTCTACTCATATCTCCAATCGCCATATGCTCACAAGGTCTGTCCAGCGGCAACATCATCAAACGTGCATACTCCTCAAAAGTAGGAGTCAACTCCTGGGTCCCAAATTGGAAAACCTGCCTCTCCGATACCCAGTACTCCAATGTGCCCTCTATGAATCCTGCAGGAACCTAAAACATCAACAGGGTCATAGTATGCTGCAATAGACGATCTACAGTCACCCTGTCTTATGGTGACATACTATCGTACCACGATCCCATACCAGATGCCACTAATAATGGTGGGGTATGATCAATACGGCTTACTATCGAGGAAGACATCTGTACGGGCTGTGTCATAAGACCATCCAGGGGTCAATACTAAATATCTATGGACATACATACATATACATAACATAATAACATGCATGATAAAATAGATGGCAATATGATATAGGGAATGGAAAACTGTACATACATTTCTAAGTATATCATCATCTAATACATCTCTGTACAGCTAAAATACAGGGAAATGGGGGCAAACTGCCCTACAACTAACAGAGGCCTATCAAAAGATATATCGAGAATGGGGCGAAGCTACCCAATGTTTAACAGAGGCATATCAAAAGAGATTACAAGAATATACATAAGAAGAAGTCAATGGTGTCAATGTCTACATCATCAATCTTGTCCACCTGATGTAACTCCTCCTGAGTCACTGGATCTCTATCCACAGGGATGTCAGGCCTATACAATGAAGGATCTGCACTAGAAAAACCATATGGGTCACCTAAGGGGCCAGCGCCAGAGATGGAAAGATCAAAAGTATCTGCCTCTGAAGGATCTCTGCCCAAGTGCCGGATAAAGAAATGTGCTCGGTCCAACTATCGGGTTAAACTGTCAATCTGTGTCAAATGAGTCAGATCTCGAACACATGCTAGCCAATCCGTCATCATCACAGATTCTGGAACCATATCCCCCATGAACAGTGTGGCGTGGGTCTGGGCTCCAATGGTACGAGGGAACCACCAATGCTGGAACATCTCCTGAGTGCAGGGACCCTCTGACAGTGCAAAACCGTCAACACCCAACAATGGGATATCAATGATGGGTGACTGCAAAATAGACCAATAACGCCTGGCAGGAGGCAAGATCACCACACGAATCTCTCATGTAGTGCTCCTGATAGCACGCTCTCCTAAGTAGAGCTCCCATCCTCCATCTCTGAAGAGAGGAATCCTATGGGTGGAAATCACGTACTCAACTCCAGTTGGGTACCCATCCTTAAATCTAATGCTCAAGTGCTCCCCAGAGTAGGAAACCCACATGATGACATCCGCTGTTAACAACTCTAGCTATAGGCGGAATGAGTAAAACCTTCCGCAACAGGGACCTCCGCCAGTATGGAATGATGCCATCTCCGTCCTCGTGGATAGGTATCTAAGCCTAACACACTCAAAGGACGCAAACATGGGAGCCTCTCATAGGCCCAAAACTGCCAACACAAAGGCAACATCTGCTGTCAGTCAACACTCTTAACCTATACATGGGAAAAGACAAGAGAAATACTCACCAGCAGAAACGGGTAGAATCCTAACCAAGCCTCAGTTAAGCCCTGCAAGCGTATGCACATTCCCCCGAGGAAGTAGGCAAAGGTGTAGGAACCCTAATCATACTCTCATATACAGTCCACGTGTCGAGTGGCGCTAATCAAAGAAAAGGACACCGTAGAAGAGTTATCTGCTATGAAGCAGCCCCTAATGATCATCAGGAACAATCGCCGAAGAATACAATCCCTAACACTCACATCATCGGGTATGGGCTCACTCAATAGCCCGCTCATAGCATCTACGCTCAAAGGACTTGTACGTATAGTCCTGCCCTTGAGCGCCCCGTCTGGAACTCTTAGCAAGGATTTGACGGCAGAAGGGGTGATATCCGCCATACAAGGCACTGGTACCCCTCCAAACTCCATACCTATGATAAAATGCCAATCCATCGGCGTCATCATCACCTCACAGATCCAAAGAATGGAGTGATCGAGTCCGTGAAACCAAAGACTCGACAATGCCCGGAGGTAACCCCAGGGACAATAACAGGGAAGAATGGAAAAGAATGTCCCAAATCCCCAGCCATGTACAATCGCTCTATAGTCATCATGCAAAGTCTGATACATTGAGTGGATGCCGAACCAGTTCCCTCGAGGCTGTGTAAAGCCAGGAACCTACATCAAATGCAGATCAACATCAGAACCCTTTAATCCTCATCTATAGGAAAGAAGGAAGATTAAGATCTAACTTTATACCTCGTTTGCGTGCAGGTAAACTGAATGGTGTCGACTCAAATCACCCGGGAGCTCTGGGTTCGCCACTTGAATGCCTAGAAAATCCCTATGGGGAACAAGTATAGTAGGAGCAGGAATCTCAATCGGTACATCCTCCTCCTCGTCCTTGACGTCCGACACTTCAACCTGGATAGGACGTATCACCGCCTCCACCAAATGACGAGGCTGTCTAACAGAACGGGGTCGAGGCACTTCAGAAGCCCTTCTCTGTACACCCGAAGTGGTCCTGCTGGAACTACTCGGCTAATCCGGATCCATATATCTAGATAATAAGTCTCCAAATCACCTCAGAAAGGGTGTGGTAAATTCTTATCTAGAGCTTTTCAAAATGCATTCTTATGACTACATGCATGCATGCGTTATTTTAATATACATATATAGTAGAGTTAAAAATGCATGACTACCCAATGCCTACATTTTGGAAAATTTTGCCATAGTCCCCTTTGAAAATAGGACTATCCACATGCACATAGGCATGACTAGGTGGCCATTCAGTAGCACACCTACCCACAGTCATATACATCTTATATGCATTAATACATCATAGTGAAAAATCCATAAGTGTACTCTAATTACCAGGATTATTTTTTCTTTTCTACCTTTACCAATTTGTCCTCAAATAGGATAAGAAATGACAGTAAAAGGTGCCAATTTGACTGTTTCAAAAGTCAAATTTTTTCACATCATTATGTTCAGCATGGTTTAATACTAACATTTACTATGTTGAATATTTTTTATAAAGCCATATCAGCATGCATATTCACTACTATGTGTTTAGATGTATTTCATGTGATAAGTCATTTTCCAACGGATATAAACTGGAAATGAATACATGCATACATTACCAGGATAGTGTAGAACACTTGTACGGTAGAAGAATTTGCAGAAAGTCACCCGAACTTAGCAAGTCTAAAGAAGAGCTCTCAAATTTCTTTCGTGGCGCCACTTGAAAGTGACTTATGAAAGCAACCTGCAGGCTTTACATAGCCACAATTGGCCGCAGGTCCACCTGCACCTGCCACAGATGTACTTGAGGCATCCCTACATGGGTCCCACCCCTCCTGCTCAGTTCAGTTGGAGTTGCAAAGGAGTTCTCACAAGCTAAAAAGGCCAAATCAAGAATAAAAACGCTACGCGATTGAGCGAAATAGCCTGGAATCTTGGTTTTCACGGGTCAAACTCTGGCTCCATATATCACTTATTGGTATTCACCTGAATTCAAGGTATACTATACCAGTGACCTCAGCTTTTGCAAATCATGCTCGGTAATACCTCACAAAGGTTCAACGCCGTTAAATACAGGGTCGTAACCCTAAAAGACACCTTCCCCGGCGGGGGTTACAACGCAATTCGACCATTGATATACGCGTCAATGAAGGTCAAGCAGCCTTGATATAATCCCCGATAGGGGTCACAATGCCAATTTTATTCATTAATAAAGTATCCCCGGCGGGGATCACAACGCAGATTTTCACTCATACACGTATCCCCGGCGAGGGTTACAACACATTCTTCATCCATGAACGAATCCCCAATGGGTTACAACACAATTCAACCATTGATGTACAAGCTAATGAAGATCAAGCAACCTTGACGTCATTTCAACCGATGGCAAGTAAACCCATCGAAGCATCGGAGGCCATTTGATGATCTCATCCATCACTACACTTATCCACAACCTTCCCCGGTGGGGGTCACAGCGTAATGCAACCATTGATATACACATCAATGAAGGTCAAACAACCTTGACAGTTCACCCAACAGGGATCTATCCGGTGATACACATATCAGTGAAGGTTAAATAGCCTTGACAATGCATACTATTGGAAGTAACTTTAACAAGTCCGTGGTATATGCTGGTGACACAAACCAGAGAAGACCATCCTCATCGGAGAGGACCGGTGATGGAATATATTATACACATCCTCAAACAGACAAAGCTTTATCCCTACAGATCTCTGGCACACAAGAGGCACATCTTTAGAGTAAAGTCTGTATCAAGGATTCAGGACTTTGGTGATAACCCCAACGTCATCATCCTGGAAGACTTAGATCGCATGTCCAAGACATCACTGATTTTCATCCCCGAAAGGATTAACAGGAAACCGACAATCATTCCATCACGTTGGAAAATAATCCAACAGCATGCATCATGCATTTGTATCATGTTGCTGCACATAATATCATGTTTATCTTGTTTGCATTTCAAGTGTCTAGGATTCTTTATCCTATCCATGCATTGCATTGCATTAATATGATAAAGAGGGGCATCTGTAGACACTCAAAATTTTTTGCACACCTGTTACTAGCATTGTAGGAGGGCAGATTTGTCTTTTGGAGATAATCCTGGAAGACAACTCACATCCATTCCGGATACCACCGGAAGTTCAATCTTAACCCCGGAACACACACCGAGAGTATCAATTCCAACCTCGGAGATAACCCCAAGTTTTATCCTTGTAGATAACCCCAAGGAATGCCATTGCAGTTCCGGCGATAACCCCTGAAATGCTTGTTTCAAATGCATGCAATCAGCTTCAATCTCAGACCTCCTACCGAGGCACTCATTCCAATGACCCAAAGCCAACACCGGGAAGACATGCACACTCAAAGATGACCCTGCGAAATTCAAACACTTGTAGCAGTCCAATCTCAAAGATAACCCTGAGCAACGTCTGCTATCAGCCCAAACCGGAGATAACCCCGATAAGGAGCAATATCATCATCTTGCCACCTCAACCCCCATCGCACCGTCTCAACACTTCATACATACATTTCTACACAACAATGTCCCACAAGAGCCAAGAAGTTCCAATCCTGAGTGACTATTACGCGTGGAAGCACACCAGATAGAATTTGAAGCTTGAAGACCATGGGCATGGTCCCCTTTTCCTGACTTCGTTCAAACTCTAATCCCATGTCATTGCATAACAATCGACAAAAGCGGCCTAAAGAAGGTCTTGTACACCTCATTCGGATGCTTGGATTGAAGTTCTGCATGTTCGAGCGGACATCACAGTGCACGAGTGCATATACTTCGAGATGGGAGAACCTGTGGAGCCCGGGGCACCCGAGGCAGCCGCAGGTACACCTTCAGCCACCAGCTCTATAAATATAGAGCTTGGGGTGGCCATTTGTAAGAGAAAAAGAGGCGAGGAAGCCATGTCAAATTTGTTCTATACACACCCCATATTGAGTGTTTTCTCATTTTTAACACCTGTTAGTTCACATATAGCTATATTTTTACCGACGGGAGCTAAGTGTCCATCTATTTATAGTCATAGAAGTCTACCTTGGCAGCCCACTGTAAGCCTTCTTACACTCTATAAAGCCTTTCTCTTCATCTTTGCACACACTATTCTTCACATTGAGAGTCGTGTTATGTGCCTATGCTCGGACTTCGGTCCGTGGTTTTCATTTCTGTCTGTATATATATACTTATATATGTATATATTTATATATGGACTAACATTATTGAATTATGCCTCGATTAAGCCTAGAGTTATGTTTGGAGCGTTTACTTGCTTATATATATATATATAAACTATTGTCGAACTCTATTCGATGAGCCTGGATTTTACATCCAGTGCGTTTACTACTTTTATATATATATAAATATATTTAGTGAGAAATCGCTGAAATGGTAAACCGAGCCGGGATTGAGAAACATCCTGTGTGTTTACCTCTTATATATATATATTTACATTTCTGTCAGGCCTGGAGTTTACTTTGTGGCCTTTTACTGCTTTCTTTACATTTAGTCCCGCCTGGAGTTTAGTTCGTGGTGGTTGATCGTCTTTACTGCTTTCTTTACATTTAATCCCGCCTAGAGTTTACTTCATGGCGGTTGATCGCATTTATTGCTTTATTTACACTTCTGATCCCCTATGGAGGTGCTTCGTGGTGGTTGATCATGTCTATATATATATACCTATATATATATGTACAACTATTATATATATTCGTGGTGGTTGATCATGTCTATATATATATACCTATATATATATGTACAACTATTATATATATAACTGCTTACTACTTTTCATTTAAACTGTGACATCATGTGAGCCTAGGAATCATGTGATCACAGATTTAGTCTACTGAATCTAGATTCGGTTCCCGTGATGGACATTTTCAGCTATAAGAAGCTTGTAAATTATTCACGGTGTTTGAATTTCCTTAGATGGCTATCATGCCCATGAGAAGTTCGGCATCGCTATATATTATTTTCTCGAAGATGCTTCACATCTCGAAAATAAAAGTGAACAAGCCGAACATTTAATAATAAAATGGAAGTATCAAAGGCCTCAATTACTATTGAGCACATGGTTAGAAAAAACCTCTTTTATAAAACCTCATTGCTATATCTTGTTTAAAACTGAATTTTTGTATAAATTCAAACCATGTGTATATAGGTGTGAACGAGACATAGCACTACTTTCAAATAATTGCACATTGATTCACACACACACACACACACACATCATATAACAATTTCTTGAAAAGTGGTGGTCACCATGGCAACATGGATGTCGGGGGGTGCCTAACACCTTCCCTAAGCATAATTAAGCCCCCGAACCCAAATGAATCTCGGTTTCATAGACCCGTTTAGCAGTGTCACATCACTGGGTTAATGTTCAAACCTTTTCTCGGTTGCGTTGGTGCAACCAATTAAAAACACCAACTGGCGACTCTTACAGTCAAATCGTCGACATGATACATGTCAGACCTTTTTCACTTATTTTTTCAAACAAATCTCACATAACATGAGATCACCAAAGAACAAGAAACAAAAAGGGACAAATAAAAATCCCAACGTCGACATGGAACATTCACTTTGATGAAACAATCAAAAGAGTTTGATTTTATCAAAAACAAGAATGAGCCTAGTGTGTACAAAAGGGTCAGTGGGGGCATCGTGACATTCCTAGTATTATATATTAATATATTACAGATAAGGAATGACATACCAATGCTAGAATCAGTAAAGATAAAGTTATCGAAACATTCCTCCATGAATGATTTGGGAAGAGTATCGTAATTGGGGATATAAATCTATATAGATAGATTTAAAAGGATGTTAAACTTAACCCAAGAAACGTATATTTATTTGATGCTAAAGTTGTTTAGCATGGCAAACTCCATGGGAATTCTCATATTGATGAGCCCTGGAGTGTATCTCTCTTAATAGTCCCCATAGACTCCTGAAAAGAGAGATCACATGAGTGAAAATCATGTATACAATGAAATATACGAGACCTGATGTTGATCGGTCATATTTTGGAGAAGATTATTGTCAGACAATGAAAAACATCTTAAAGTACTTAACCAGCACTAAGGATGCGATTAAAATTTATGGTGGGTCTAAATTAAAACTAGAAGGCTTAACAGACTCAAGTTTTTCAAACAGACCAAGATGACAGAAATCTACTTTAAGGTAAAGCGTTACCTTGAATGGTGGTGCAGTGAAATTGGAAAGGTTCCAAACAGCAAAGAATTGTTGGTTAAGTAATAAAGACAAAGTATATAACTATAAATGAAGCTGCAAGTTGATTGTTTGGATGAAAAGTTCATTACAGAACTAGGAATAGTTCCTAAGTCTCATCTTGGATCTAAACATGTGTTGCGGCACTTTCATTTGATTAAAAGAATCATTGAAAGATTGGAAATCACTATAGAGATATTGGACTCTCAAAAACAACATTACATATCCATTAACTAAATCTTATCCAACAGCAGGATAATCGTCACTTAGAGAAGAAGGGTATGAGATACCATGGCGATTGACTTTAGTGTAAGTGGGAGATTGAAAGTAGTATGCACACAAGCCAATCATGTTTGATGATAAAACATATACTTTGTAACAATCTTATTCATTTATTAATAAAAAGTATTAATTTATTAAATGCTTTTAATTATCTACATGCTGCTGCTTTATAATATGTGATAAACTCATAGTTTTAAGCAATGCTTTTAGAATAATGATAATGATCATTCTAATGAGATCTAAATTCTTAGAAAGCTTAAAACTAAAATAGTTCCCAATCGTTGGATTACTAAATTGGGGATTAGTGAATCCGGATAGATTAGTACATACGTTGCTTGCTCATTGGATGAGGATGATTGATCTCAAGATCATTTATATGGAGACACTAAAGCAAGTATGTAGGTGCTTATTAGAGAATAATTTCACTGAACGTGGCTCACTAAGGAATACCTAATGGAGTTTTACTTGTCTGTCAATAGGAATTCCTGTAGTGATTGTAGTACAAGTGATCCTTGGACTTGAGATCATCATAGTATCTTGTGTATGATGAGTTATAATTTGACTTATTCCTTAAAACCCTTAGGGTATATCAAAGGGTATGCTTGGGTATAATAAGTTATACATTGAGATAATGTATATATGATCAATAAAGAATCTACCGCTTCTAGTAAAAGAAGAGAAATGTCCTATGTGATTCGATAAATGACAACCCAGTAGTCCTTGGCCAAGGCAGAATGAAATTAGAAAGGAGTTTCTAATTTGCATTATTTAGAGTTGTGTATTTAAGAGTCGAAATACATAAAATTAAATAAAATAAGACTTGACAGTAATTCTATGTCTTATATTTAATTGGGACATTGTATGGTGGAAGGATTAAATTGTACGGTAACTATTTACTCAAAGGTTCTTTTATGATTAATGTTGAAATCTATATTAATCGCTAGGGAGGCTTATCCCTATTGTAGAATAAATATTATTTATTTAAATAAATTAATAGTTTAATTTATTTATTTAAATAAGATTAGAATTTTTTTAATTGATTTATTCACAACCGGTTTAATATGGAGAACCTAAAGGGTCACACCTAAAAAGGAAGAATAATTATTTAAGAAGATAATGACATAATCGTAATAATAAGTTAAGTATATTTAATTTAATCTATGGGGATAGAATAAATTAAATAGCTTAATATTTATTATTTAATATTTTAGAAATATTAAATATAAATTAATAAGAGGAGTCTTATTATTATTATTACTATTATTATTATTTAATTCTAAAGGAGTTTGAGAATTAATTAATAAAAGTACTCCCATATATCCTAATAAGATTAGAAGGCTAATTAATTAAAAGAGTTTAATTAATTATCCCTAATAAGAATAGGAGCTTAATTAATTAAAGAAATTTAATTAATTAAATAATACCTATTTTCTAATTAGATTAGAAGGGTTAATTAAATTATAAAATCTTTAACATTATTGAATTCTGGATAAATTAAATTATAAAATCTTTAAAATTAATCATTGCTCTCATTTAATTAAATTCTTATATTATTGTCATCATCCTCATGCTTATATTGTGATGAAAGTCATCTTTGAACCGTAGTGCATAGATGGACTATTGATTGATATGATTATTACCAGGTATTATTCGGTGTAATCATGACCTATAATGTTACAAATGATGTGGTAAAAGTCCTCATTGGCCCGTAGTGCATTGATGGACAGTTGTTGGCATGATCATTACCATTGGTGATAACACGAATATCCTTGGCCCGTAGTGCTTGAACAATTCGTGGACGTGATACTAATGAATATCCTTGGCCCGTAGTGCATGGATAATTTAGTGATGTGGATTATTTATTGAGCTGAGTCTCAGCGATAAAATTGATGATAAACTTTTTAAATCATAGAAGATAGTAGATATCATGCTCTACTTGACTCTTCTAATAGATTGATTGTTCCGCTGCAATTAAACTTGATGTTTATTATATTTTATCAGTTTAACACTGTTGAAGGCTAACAATAATTTTTCTGCATTATCTTAGTCATAATATTTCTTACTGGGCTAGTTGAGCTCAACCTTTGCTTTCATTGTTCTCTTTAGGAAATGAGAACGTAGCCGGAACTAGTCGGGGAATGGAGTGATGGTCCTGAGTTGGTGGCTATAGTAGTCCTCATTATTCTATGAAATAGTGTGATAATAAATGTAATGGGAACTCCATTTGAGTTTGGATATTGTCTATAAGACAATATTCGTGTAAAAAATCTCAGCTCATGTTGTATAATTAAGTTGTATTTGTATTCTGTACCATATATTTGGAGACTCAGAATGAGTGATGTATACCTATTTTGGGGGCGTCACACTAGACTCCTTTTTAATTAACAAGTAACTCACACTTTAAATCTTGGAATTTCACAGACAATTTTCAGCAACGTGAAATGGAAATGTAGCTACCTTTTTATAGAGCAATGGTGGACTGGTTAATGGGTTTACACTAAGGTTGGAACCCATGGTGTAGAAGAAGAAGAAGACAATGGATATCAAAGGTTTTCTCAACCACCATTCCCCAACCATATGCTTAGCCATCATCACCTACCTTATAGCTACTGTGCAAGCTCGATAGTTTATGTAAATAAGGTATAGGTTACTGTTTGGGCCAACTGAATTGGGACATCTCTTTTAATCCTCAATATTTAGTTTTAATGTAGTTAATTTAATTCCCTTTTGGTTTCCTCATGTGATTTTAATGTACAAATGTTACTACATAATGAAAATTTAGGGATTAAATATGTACACATATCATATAATCCATCTACATTGGGTTCTCATAAAATAATATTTGATGTAGATAAAATAAGACAGTTAGGTATTATTAACCGGCTGTTCTCCATAAATATTATTAGTACTCACACATCAATATTATAACAATATTCAATGTTAGATGTTTATTTTTCTAACATTCATTTCCTTTTCGAATTTCTGAGATACACAGTTAATTAATCATTTTTGTATTAAAATGTCACACATGATTTTATTGTGCTATTGGGTATATATCTTAATACTTCACTTAATTGATTCGAGTTTCTATAACTCATGCTACAACAATATTTAATCATATTCAAATAAATATTTAACTTTTATTAATTTATTCATTAATAATATTCAGAAATTCTCGGGTATTATAGTCCTGGATTTTACTTCGTGGCCATTTACTGCATATATATATATATATATTTACTACTTTAATACATATATCTGCTTTAAATGCTTTCATAATGTAGATATTTAATCTTTCAGCCTACGGGCTAGATTTGCCTAAATCTAGCTATTTCTAACTTTGGCCGGTTCAAAAGTGACTAAACTGGAACCGTTGGAGCTAGAATGGTTTAGATTTACTCAAATCTAGTTTTTTTTCTAGCTTTTGTACATGCTGCTTTTTCATGTGAGCCTAGGAATCATGTGATCAAAGATTCAGTTTCTGTTTCTAGATTCGGTTCCCACAATGGACATTTTTGGTTGTAGCCAACTTGTAAATTATCTACGATGCTTGGATATCCTTAGATGACTCTCATGCCCACAAGGAGTTTGGCACTGCTATTAATCTTATTTTCTCGAAGATTTTTCTTATCTCAAAAATAAAATCAATCAAGCCGGCCTCAATTATTATTAAGCATAAGGGTTTGAAAACCTATTTTCCAAAACATCACTGCTATATCTTGTTAAAATTGAACTTTGTACAAAAGTCAAACCCTTTGCATATATATGCAAACGAGGCATATCACAACTTCTAGATAATTGCACATAGGCCCAACACACACACACACACACATACGCAGATAAAAGTTAAATGAAAAGTGGTGGTAACTGTGTTATCACAGACGTCGGGGGTGCCTAACACCTTCCCTCTACTTAATTAAGCCCCCGAACCCTACCACTCTAGGTTTCCAAGACCAGTTAAACAGTGTCAAACCATTGGGTCTTTGTGAAAACCTTTTCGGTTTTATTAGTACAACCATTTCAAATCTACCAACTGGCGACTTTAAGTCAAATTGTTGACATTTACATGTCGGACCTTTTCAAACTTTTTTTCGAACAAAACTCATCTAAAATGAGAAAAGCAAAAGACAAGCAAAGAAAGGGACAAATAGAAATCCCAATGTCGACAGTTACACTGATAATGAATTTCACAAGGAAGACAGTGAAGCATGTGTGGACTGAGAAGTTTGAAGAGAGTTTTCAAGAACTGGAGAAAAGATTAAGTGAAAACCACATGTGTTATCTCTGCCAAATGATACAGAGAATTTTGTAGTTTATAGTGTTGCATCGCATAAAGGATTGGGGTGCGTCCTCGTGAAGTATAGCAAGGTCATTGCGTATTCATCTCGGAAGTTAAAGGATTATGAGAAAGGTTATCCTACTTATGACCTAAAATTGGCTGCGGTGGTTTTATCCTTGAAAATATGGAGGCATTACCTGTATGGAAAAAAATGTGAGATATACACGAACCATAAAATCTAAAATATATCTTCACACAAAAGGAGTTGAATATGAGACAGACAAGATGATTGGAGTTGATAAAAAATTATGACTCTGATATTTTGTGTCATCCACGGAAGGTGAATGTAGTGGTCGATGCTTTCAGTAGAAAGGGTCGGGAGAAATTATCAATGTTAACTGCTCAGAATACGTTAATAACAGAGATGACAAAAATGGAATTAGAAGTGAGATTACCGAGGGAATCGGGAGAAAATTTGTTTATAATGGAGATTCAACCTATAATTGGTGAAAGATTAAAAGAAGCACAACTCAAAGATGATGAGTGTGAACAAATAAAGAAAAGGATTACAGATGGAGAAGAGACTAAGTACACTCTAGATGATGAAGGATTCTTAAGATTTGAAGGAAGAATTTGGGTTCCGTGTGAGATAAAACTATAGGAAGAAATATTGCAAGAGACTCATAGCTCGAGGTACTCGATTCATCCTGGTAGTACAAAGATATATCAAGAACTTTGACATAATTTTTTGTGGTCGAATATGAAGAGTGAAATAGCAGAGTATGTTAGTAGGTGTTTGACTTGTCAGAAGGTCAAGTACGAACATCAAAGACCGAGTGGATTATTACAATTATTGGAGATTTCAAAATGGAAATGGGAGCATATCATGATGGATTTTGTGATGGGACTTCCAGTTACGCAAAAATGATACGACATTATTTAGGTTATAGTGGATCATTTGACGAAGTCGGCTAACTTTTTGTCGATAAAGTCAGGTTTAATCTAGAGTAGTTAGCAAAAATTTATGTTAAGGAGATTGTTTCAAGACATGGAGTACCAGTATCGATTGTGTTAGATTGTGATCCATGTTTACATCAAATTTCTGGAGAAGATTACAAGAGCAAATGGGAATGCAAGTGAGGTTGAGTACAACATACCATCCTCAGACTGATGGGTAGAGTGAAAGGACAATTTAGACGCTTGAAAATATGTTAAGTACGCCTCCTATCACATACTTAGATGATATAACTGCGATATGTAGTGGCCTATGATGTCCAGTTCCTTCGGCTAGTATATCATCATCGGCAAAAGATATCACGTTACTCTCCAGTACATGACTAATAAGATGATGGAACTTCTTAGTATCGATGGTTTTGGGTAACTAGGCCTCCTCCAACACTTGGATCAGAATCTGGCGATGATCTTGGGAAGCTAGCACAAGGTCTAGAATAGATATTTGGGGTGGTGCCTCTTTCAATTGCGTCACCGCTCTCGCTTCGTTATGTCCCACTTTGTTAAGGAAATCCACAATCTTCCCTAGCTAGCGGCACCTTTCCCATGGTTTTATCTATTGGCTCCATTATCCGCCCTGGGAGACAAATGGGTTCTTCTTTAGCAAGATTGCAGTATAATCAGTCTTAGACCTTATACCTTCTCTGTAATTCCAAGGAACCTTTTTCAGATTAAAAATAGAGATCTGTGGTCGAGGGGTCAAATGATAACTATAGGCAGGGTGGAAGTTCCTTCAGCACAAATGATAACTGCCAACATTTCATCTAAATCTTTCGCCTTCTATGTAATAACCCGATATTTTCTATATAATTAAATAAGAAATTTTGCGTATAAGTTTTATTTATTTATTTTAAAGGTGGGAATATATGTGCTAGGTAAAGTATATGTATATATGTGATAAATAAAAATTTATTTATTATATGAATAATTTTAAATAATTTTTTTTTTGAATTATTGATCCTTATAAATTAAATTTTATAATTACTTTTGTGTAAAAATATTTTATTTTCCCTAAAATATGATAATATATTATTTAAATAATATATGAAATAATTATTGGAATTATTATAATTATTATTTTATTATATAAATTTATTTAGAATAGTTAAGTTAATTATTTTTACTTAATTAATAATGTTATATATGCAAGATAAATCGGATATGAAATCCAAACCCTAATTCTAGTTTTTGAACAAGGAATGAGAATAATAATATACTATTAATTATATTTTAGTGCTATAAATATGTACTGTATATATGTAGACCGATAATGGTTGGTCAATTATGGTATGTCATGCTAAAACCCTAGCATTAATTTGTTAAACCCTATTTTGAAACTCAATTATGAGTTCGAGACTGTTATGTAATTGTGTTATTATGATTAAGGTTAAGTATTATGGAATTTAGTGTTAATTAGAGAAACCCTAATTAATTTTTGGAAACCATAATTATTGGAAACCCTAAATTTTAAATTAGTAACCCTAATTGGCAATGTATAAACCTTAATCGCTAAGTTAGCAATTTTAATGCTAATTAGTGAACCTTAAACCTAATTTTTATGTTTTATATTATTAGAAAACTTAAAGTAATTTAGAAACCATAATTCATAATTTAGGAAACTAAAACTGTACATTTTTAGCCCTAATTGAAAATTTCTAGAAAAACATCTTGTAGAACCTTAGAGTTAAACCCTAAGGGTTAGATAATTGACAAGTTAGCCATTAAAACCACAAGCCTAATGACCAAACTACCCTTGTGCATATTTTATTAAGCTAACTTGTATATCTTGCCAAAATTAGAGTTGGTGACCAACTCAAGACTTTCTACTTGACTTAAACTCCAGCCATCAGCCTATTTTGATCAGCTACATGCATTGCACCACATTATTTATAGATCAAGAGAGAGAAAAGTCACTTAATATGTCATTTGTTCAACTTACTCTCAACCAAACCTCTCTCTCCTAACGCACGAAAATTAGTAGTATTTCAGTCCCCAAATCAAGCCCCACTAACACTCATAACTGATTAGAAGCCCATAATCAGGATTGTGCAAAGTAAAGGTATAAACCCTAAACTAAATCTGAACTTTGATTCTATGTTAGATCTTGTGTTTTAATGTTTAATCATGTTGTTTGTAGTCTATATAACTGATCTGGGTTGATAGATGGATCTACATCTATAGGCTTGGATTTGAAGATTTCAAAAATCTTGAAAAAGTTAAAAAAGTTGTCTGACAATGAATGTCAGACCTCATAGATCTTTCTCTGTTTGTGCTTTGTGTTGTTTTAAGCTTTAGATTTGCAGTTTGATATGAGATTTGTGATCTGGAAGTGGAATCATAGCAATTCCATGTCTAGATTGTAAGTTATTAATGGTCAAACCTCGTTGACCAAGCATGACCAAGGAGTTTCTGGGTAACCCAGAAACTAATTATCCGAGTCTGACAACATTTTCAATCGCTTTGATCTGTCTGGTATGATGTTGTTTGTTGATGTTGTTGTAACCAGATTGTAGTGTGTTGTATGGACTCTAGATCCATGTCCTTAGATCACTTAAAAAATCAACAAGATTGAGGTAGTGGATGGTCAAATTAGGCCATCCGGTCACGAATTTGTTTTCTGGAAATTTCAGAAATCGTTAGAACAAGCCCTCTGACAAGGTTTGACTGAGTTATAACTTGTGATTCTGTTATAGTTTGACTGAGATCATGGTATGTAGTTGTTCCTTGACATGTGCACTACATGTTTGAACCATGAGATTGACCAGTGGATGACCAGAACCTAGATTAAATTAGGCTAGAAAGTACCTAGTCGAAACTGTCTAGGTTTCTAGGTAACCCAGAAAACCCAGATGATGTTTGACAACAATTTTGGGGGCTCTGATCTCCTTGTTGTGATGTTGTATGACGAAAATAATGATTGGATGTTATAGTATTACATATATGCTGCAATATTAAAGTTTTATATCGTCTAGAACAGATTTGAACTGAGAATTAATGGTGGTCAAACATGACCCCTTGAACACTGGCTTGTCAGTGTTCTTCAGCCTCAAGAACACCAACCGCAACAGAAACCGTGGCTAAAACCTTTAGCGACAGATTTAATTACTTTAGTTTCCTAAATTTCTAAAAATTCATTAAAAATAGAAAAAATTTCTAAAAATTATAAAATTAATTTTAAAAATTATTTGAAGTTATAAAAATTAACTTTTAATAATTTGACATATTTTTCATAAATATTAGTATTTATTTGAATATTATTGGTATTTAGTTTATTTAATAAATGCATTAAATAAATTTATTAAAAATGATTTTTATTATATTAAAAATCATTTTAAATGATAATAAGGTATTTAATAATATTTTAAGTCATGAAACATAACTTTTAATATTTTAAGATAAATTTCATTAATTATTTAATATTAATGATATTGGATTTAGTTAATAATTATATTAAATAAATAGTTTACAAATTATTTTAATATTATAAAAATAATTTTAAATAAAAATAAGGTGTTTAAAAATATTTAAAGTTATAAAATATAACTTTTAATATTCAAAGGTAAATTTCATTAATAATTTAATATTAATGATATTATAGTTATTTAATAATTATATTAAGTAAATAGTTTAAAAATTATTTTATTGATTTAAAAATCATTTAAATAGGATATAAATAAATTAAAAAATATTTTATGTTATAATAAATGACTTTTAATATTTTGATAAATAATGCATTAATATTTAAATATTAATGGTAATTATTTAAAAATAATTTTAATTATCTTAAAAATCATTTAAGGGTAATATTAAAACTTTAAAATATTTTAAGTTATTATAAATAACTTTAATATTTTGGCAATGGTTTCATTAATATTTTAATATTATTTAAATATTAATTATAATAGAATTATTTAATATTTAAATCATTTAATAATTATTTGAGTATTTGAAAAATCATGATAAATTATAATAAATGTTTAAAAATTATTATAAGTCTATGAAAAATAATATTACTAATATTTAAATAGTCTAAATGAATATTGAACTCTAGAATAGAGTTTTAGAATCGTTAATTACCCGATAAAGTCGTCGGTACACCGAAATATTTTAGAAATTGATCTGGACTTATATAAATTGTCTATATACGTGTTTGTTTATGATCCAATAACTGATATAACTATGTGACAATGTGATTAGGTTATGTGTAGACTGAAAATAACAGTAATGTGTGTTATAATATGTTATTCTAATCGATAGAATGATCTTATTAATGATAGGTCTCGGTATAAAAGATAAAATTAAGTTGTGTAAGCAGCAGATCATGCAAGTATCTAACCTTTGCATTTACTTTATGCAATGGACATGTGTAAGTCAATTTCAGAACTTTATTATTATTGTTATTGTTTATGTATCTATACTCTTGTAATCATGCCAGTTTATGGATTCCATTCAATCATTGTTTGTCAATACAGTATTACTATATGATCAAGATTTATATATTCTATTCATTAATTTCTAAGCATGGTTATATAAGTGTCCTCACTTGGATAATTTATTATATTTAATCACATGTTGATACAAACTTTTTGGTTTTTCAGTATGTATACATTGACTTAAAAGCCGTCTAAGCTATTTGAATCGGCTAGAAATAGATTTAAAAATAACGTTGAGATATGTCTTACCTAATTATTCTGGCTAGATGAACATTTGTTAGAACTTGATAGATTTGAGATTAGAACTCAATTATTATTGATAGGTCGATGCCAATTATTTCGGCTAGATCGAAAAAGTGATTAGATATTGAAATCATAGTATTTCGTTGTTATAATTCAAATTCTAGTTATTAGACTAAGAAGAACAACCTTTTTATATAAAAGGGAAACTTTTGGTTGTATATTCAGCCATTGCGCGCGTTTTAAGTATGATGCATAATATAGGGTATAATTAAGCTGATTACTTATTATACTTGCAGAGGGGTATGACTTAATCTTTATGGTTATCTGATACACCTAGGTATATCAAAAGTAAACCTTTGATAGTTACTCGAGAAGAGAAGTTCAAGATCCTTAGGGATCACTTTGCATAGTCTCTGGAAAAATATTCCACTTTGTTATTGTGTATAATTAATTCTTGTTATTCAATTAAATATCAAAAATTGAAAACAATGTTCATGGTCTGTCGACTGCTCACCAATTATAGTCAGTATGTAGTTTTAAAATTTGAAATAGATTTGATATGTGTATTAGAATTGTTTCAGTTTACTTCACAATTCTTGATTCGTTGTAGAAGTGCCTTTCAAAGAAACATTTACTTCTTTCAGCTAACATTTATTGTCTGTTATTACTTGTTGGGCACCCAAATGCTCATTCTTTCTTTAAATGTAAATGTTTTCAGCTAAGCGTGATCAACCTGAAGGTTCAGATAAGAACAAAGGAAAGGAAAAACTAGCAGAATAAACTTTGTGGTATCTTATGTAATAGTTAGTCTATATTAAGATGATAATATTTATTATCTATCATGTAAGGTAATGTAGTAAAGGTTGAGAAACTGGGATTAGACAACTCTATTGTGTTTAAATTAAATTCGATATTTATATTATTATTATTATTATTCCGATTAAACAAATGGTATCGTGAAGCACCGAGTTCGGGTTTCAAGTACCTGAATTTGGGGGAGTCACATTATGGTATTAGAGCTTTAGGGTTAGAAACCTTAGGTGGGATAGACCTTAGGCTATAACCTTGGAACAGCGGGAAACGTTGAAAATAAAAATAACTCATATAGAGTTTAAAAGGAGATGAATTGAATAAATTCATTGTCGAACAAAATAAAAGATAACTTATATAAAACTATTATTTGCTGTGTGTATATATTATTTGCTAATTAGGATAAATTATATGTAAATGTTAGGTGGAAAAGGATTAGGATACCCTCAGATCGTAAAGAAGGAGTCTATCTCTATGACCGAGCCAATATCAAAGTCAATAGCTGAAATAGAGGCTCACTTTGAAAGCAACCCTAATGAAATGATTATACTTGAAATTGTAGTACCGGATCCAGAAACGGTGGTATAACAGATAGGTAGAGTATAGTTAGAAAATATAAGGTTTAGTGCGAGTTCTTAAAACTCATACTTATGGTAAGTTCATGACTCATAATGATATGAAATATTTTTGAACCCCTCAGCGAATGGACGCCAAAGGTCTGACTAGGATAAGTTCTTAAACTCATATGATTGTGGTAAGTTCTTGAACTCATAATGTATGGCAAGTTTGGCAAACTTGGTATAGTTATGTGTGAATGAATTATGGAAGATAATAGGAAAATATAGAAAGCTAAGCAATTGATCCTTAGTGAAGGCGTAGAAAATAAGTAGTATTAGTATTACTTGAATATGTATGTTCTATGAGGCGTATATGATAAGTATGTCTATGTAATGTAATATTCTCAACTTTTGTATAAGTTGTGGCAACGATTCCTGACTTTTATGTCACAAAGGGATAACGGATGTTTAAAGCAGTATGTGCTATGCTATATGGTGTAAAGTACTATGAATTAGTTGGATGAACATGATTTTAATTATTCAAATGCCGCCAAGACGAAAACGAAACCAAAGGGCAGAAGAACCTGTCAACAATGTTGGAGGACAACCAGACCCGATACAGAATTTTAAGAATATGGTCGCTCAAGCTATGCAAAATGGAATACCAGCTGCGAGAAATCAGACAGATAATCAAATGGCGAACTTCAAAGACATCAAGGAAATAGGACCGCCAGGATTTAGAGGATCAACTGACCCTATGGAAGAGTTTGTGATAGCTAGGGAAACGGAAGGGCAAAAGACCACTTTTACCACCTATACGATGAAAGAGGAGGCAAATTTTTGGTGGGAGGCAAATCAAGCTAGAGCTGGAGAAGGGAGTAGTGGTGGTAGGACTTGAAAAAGGAAAGAAGGTAATTTCAGGAATACCAGAAATAGGCCAGAAGGTGGAAAGAAATAAGTTGTGCAATGTGGGAACTGCGAAAAGAATCACTTAGGTGAGTGTTTGAAGGGAAAGTTTGTGTGTTATAAGTGTGAGCAGGAGGGACATATCTCTCCTAACTTCCCCAATCCAAGAATATATAGTGGGTGTTTTATTTGTAGATCATTGGAGCATAAGGTGAAAGACTGTGCAAAAAGGAGAATGGAGGCAGGAAGCGTGAATACATAGAAAAGCAGATGGACATTGGCGATAACAAGACCAACTTCAACAAGCAAACCAACAAAATCAACCGCCATAGTCTTCAACATGACAGTTCAGGATTCGGTAGCAGCCGGGGATGGAACTCCAGGTATTATTCGTATAAATTATATTTTCTTATATATATGATTTTCTTATATAGTAAATTATTTTATAAAGAAATCTTGAAGGAGGAATTTGAGTTCTATTAGAAATCAAATTTTTGTTTAATCAGATAGACAAGCTTTATGCTGAATAGTTAAGGATTAGTTCGATCGAATTTGATCGAGATTTACTTGTGATAACTGTGTATGCTATGTACCGTAGTAGGTATAAATTTTAAAATGGTGATTCGAAGGACGGAATCTTTATAAGGGAGGGTGAATGTAATAACCCGATACTTTCTATATAATTAAATAAGAAATTTTGCGTATAATATTTTTTTTTATTTTAAAGGTGGGAATATATGTGCTAGGTAAAGTATATTTATATATGTGATAAATAAAAATTTATTTATTACATGAATAGTTTCAAATAAATTTTTTTTGAATTATTGATCATTATAAATTAAATTTTTATAATTACTTTTGTAGTAAAAATAATTTTATTTTCCATGAAAATATGATTATATATTATTTAAATAATATATAAAATGATTATTGGAATTATTATAATTATTATTTTATTATATAAATTTATTCGATTAGTTAAGTTAATTATTTTAACTTAATTAATAATGCTATATATGCTGAAGATAGATCAGATATGGAATCCAAACCCTAATTTTGGTTTTTGAACAAGGAATGAGAATAATAATATACTATTAATTATATTTCAGTGCTATAAATATGTACTATATATATGTAGACCGATAATGGTTGGTCAATTATGGTATGTTATGCTAAAACTCTAGTATTAATTTGTTAAACCCTATTTTGAAACTCAATTATGAGTTCGAGACTGTTATGTAATTGTGTTATTATGATTAATGTTAAGTATTATGGAATTTAATGTTAGTTAGAGGAACCCTAATTAATTTTTGGAAACCTTAATTTTTAAATTAATAACCTTAATTGGCTATGTATGAACCCTAATCGCTAAGTTGGCAATTTTAATGCTAATTAGTGATCCTTAAACCTAATTTTTGTGTTTTATATTATCAGAAAACCTAAACTAATTTAGAAACCCTAATTCATAATTTAGGAAACTAAAATTGTACATTTTTAGCCCTAATTGAAAATTTCTAAAAAAACAAATTATAGAACCTTAGGGTTAAACCCTAAGGGTCAAACCAAAAGGGTTAGATAATTGACAAATTAGCAATTAAAACCACAAGCCTAATGACCAAACTACCCTTGTGCATATTTTATTAAGCTAACTTGTATATCTTGCCAAAATTGGAGTTGGTCACCAACTCAAAACTTTCAATTTGACTTAAACTCCAACCATCAGCCTATTTTGATCAGCTACATGCATTGCACCGCATTATTTATAGATCAAGAGATTGAAAAGTCACTAAATAAGCCATTTGTTCAACTTACTCTTAACCAAACCTCTCTCTCTCTCCAAACCCACAAAAATTAGTAGTATTTCAGTCCCCAAATCAAGCCCCACTAACACTCATAACTGATAAGAAACCTAGAATCAAGATTGTTCAAAGTAAAGGTGTAAACCCTAAACTAAATCTGAACTTTGATTCTATGTTAGATCTTGTGTTTTAATATTTAATAATTTTGTTTATAGTCTATATAAGTGATTTGGGTTGATAGATGTTAGATCCATAACATCTATAGGCTCGAATTTGAAGATTTCAAAAATCTGGAAAAAGTTGAAAAAGTTGTCTGACAATGAATGTCAGACCTCATAGATCTTTCTTTGTTTGTGCTTTGTGTTATTTTAAGCTTTAGATTTATAGTTTGATATGAGGTCTGTGATCTGGAAGTGGAATCATAGCCATTCTGTGACACCCCCAAATCTAGGTACTCCATTCCCACAGGATTTGGTGTTCACTATCCAAAACATTACATCTAACTACCCATAGTCAAAGGATAAAGACATAATTTAAATAACTTAAACAATAATCTTTCCCATTAAAGGGTTACATCATCAACTCAAAAGTAATCCTAGGTAATCTAGCCTTAAATTTATTACATCAGTTTGCGGAATACATCACATATTAAAACAAGTCTCATAATATAAAACATTTAAATTCAATAAGTTTTCAACACTTGGGCATCTTGCCCTTCCCTTTGCTAGTAGATGGCTCATCGACTCTTTCAACCTTAGCTATAGTGTTAATTGCAAGAGTGAGCAAACAATTGCTCACTGATATAGGAAGTAGCAATGATAGCAACATGAGAATGAACAACGAATACTGAACAATAATGAACTTGTTCTACGAATCAAAAATAGAAAACATGTTCGAAATCAATATCTGAGGGTCTTAAGACCACGAACTATGTCTCCGGTATTTAGTTATTATTACCTCAACCTTAACAGTCATTTAGACTATACAGACCCTTCTTAACGTACTTAGGGGGATCAGCCCTTTGTACCATGTATTGTGCATAAACATCTAAACATTACACGTACAAAATTCCCTATGCTAGGGTTGTTTGTCTCAGCTTGAATTTAGAATTTCCGCACTAAAGAAAGTTTAGCTCGGAACTAACTTATTAGTGTTTCTAGAATTTTAGAACACTATTCAGTTTACATCAATAAAGGTTTGATACAAGAATTTATAACTGAACAAGGATATTTAGATCAAAGATTAATAACAACAATATACATTTGGGTAAACATGGAATTCATGCAAAGTGCTACATTCAAATGAGTTAGAACAATCTCCTTTAAATCAATGTATTAGAAAAATTTATGCTTCGAATGATAATAAAGAAAGTAAAACTCGCTCGATGTAACGAATTAGGTTACAAGTGCTTGTACAATCATACACGAGATAGAATCAATAGGCTTGCTTAACTTCAATGTAAAATTTAAGAATAAAGAGATTGCTTGACTTAAAGATAGAATAGCTATGAAACAGGCGTAATTGTATTTGAGATAGGGTAAATAAACTTGCTCAATAATCATAAGGTAGAGTTAGGAAACTTGCCTCAAGCGCAAGCTATAATATTAAAACTCACGTTCACCTATACATTTTAGTGGAATCACAATATCTATTAGACATGCTAACATCCACTTACAAAATAACACCCAATTCTAGCTAAACTTATAAATTTTAGAACAAGTCTTATCTTACCACACATATTTTAGAACCACAAGTGTACATTTCACAACACTTATTCATTGCTCACTAAGTTCCTTAAATCATACATATCATTTTCACAACTTACTAACTTTGCATTTTAGAATTACTAACCACATGATACACATCTGTTTTAACCTTATTATTACACATTTGACACATTAACATAATCATTAAGCCATGTTATAATGAACGACCAAAGTCTGCATAGTACTAGATCGTCTTTGTCATGTTGATCTTTGGCGCTTGCAGCGGCGCGATGCGCTAGTCTTACAACTGGATAATAATACGCATTGTCACAATGGCGCGTTAGCTACGTGTTATGCTGTATGCAACATGCATTCGCTTTTTCGAGCGTGAACTTGAACTTACTCTCAATAGGCCAAAAATCCCAATTCTATAGAATTTCATCACAATTCAACATCTAGAACTTTGGATTATCCTAGTTAAGCATGCTATACACCATTCTATATATAAAAACATCACATATGCATCATTTTGAGAAATCAAAACTATAGTTTTTCCAAATTTCTTCATTTTTTACACTTTTAACGACTTTGATCGCCACAAATTCGTTTCTTAATTAATTAACATGATTTAAACTACGCCGTTTTCATTTCTTAACATACTAACATAATCCAATAATAAACTACAGATTATTACACATATAGAGCATCATTTTTTGTACTTTCTAAAGATATTTTTTCAAATATGAACACTGTTATTTCATTTTCTTTCTACACACCAATTTCTCACGAATTTGATCAACAAGTATCAAGTATACATGATGATTAATAGATTTTGCAAACCATATGCACATACCTCTACCACCATTCACATGATTTCCAAATCATATCAAATATACATATATATATATATACACTACCAAAACTAAAAATAAAAATAGGAATAATTTATACCTTGAATCTTTGATGGTATGATAGCCAAATTAAGAGAAATCCTTTCCCCAAAACCCTTCTTCTCTAACCCTGCAATATCACTGTGTTCTCTTCTTCCAAGCTCTCTCTCAAAACTTTGATATTTGGCCTTAGAAAAGAAAAAAAAATAAGACGCGATGAAATACTGACTCCCACTTCCCCACTAACGTTAGGTAAAAACCCAACAGGTAGCGTCAGTTAGAATAAGCCAAAGGCCACAAGGCCTTGTTTGGCTAAACACATAAACCCCAACTAGATTATTTTAATAATATTTATATTATATAGTTACACTTGTCACACTTTAATTTGATTAATTTAAATAACTTTAGTTTAGTTAATTTAAATAACTTATAATAAAAATCTTATTATCATTATACTTATAATTAATAAATAATTGTAAATCTAATTTAATTAATAAATTAGACACATCACTTTATTTAATTTATTTCCTTTAATATTAAAAAAAATTATTTAATTTAATTATTTTCTTAAATATTAAGCAATTGATTTAATTTAATTATTTCCTTAAATTAAATCCTTCAAATAAAATTATCATTACTCAATTTAATTAATCAATTTAGTTACTAAATTAATTCACCACAATTCATTAATTATTTATTTTTCTCAATAAATAAATTATTTAAAATATTTATTTAATTGAATAAATATTTAAATTAAATTACAAATTTCTCGATCATTACATCCTTCCCTCCTTAAAAGGATTCTGTCCCCAGAATCACAACTCAAAAAATTTATTCGTTACATTCTTCCCTCCTTAACAAGATTCTGTCCCCAGAATCGCTATACAAGATTAAGCAAATGACTGAGGATAATTCCTCATCATAACACTTTCAAGTTCTCACGTAGCTTCCTCAGCATTGTGGTTCCTTCAGATTACCTTAATAGAAGGTATCACCTTATTCCTCAGTACTTGCTCTTTTCTGTCAACGATTTGAACATGGACTTCTTCATATGACAAATCTTTCTCAAACTGTAAGGGCTCATATTCTATTACATGCTTATAGTCAGGCTTATATGGCCTCAACACTGAAATATGACAAATATTATGAATATGCTCCAACTCTGGAGGTAAAGCTACCTCATACGCCACTTCACCAATTCGTCGAAGCACTTCAAAAGGTCCTATAAATCTAGGGCTTAATTTTCTTTTCTTACCAAATCGAATTTTCCCCTTCCAGGGAGATACTTTCAAGAGAATATAACTACCGACATCAAATTCTTGATTTTGTCGAAGTTGATCGGCATATTTCTTTTGTCTATCCTGTGTTGCGATCAATCTCGCTCGAATAACCTTGATGATCTCGATAGTCTGTTATACCAATTTTGGACCCAATAGCTGACGTTCACCTACCTCGTCCCAACATGACGGAGTTCTGTACTTCCTGCTGTATAACGCTTCGTAAGGCGGCATGCCAATACTCGCGTGATAACTATTATTATAAGAAAATTCCACCAATGGTAAATTATCATCCCAATTTCCCTTGAAATCCATGATACATGCTCTGAGCATATCTTTTAGTGTTTGGATGGTTCTCTCACTTTGTCCGTCGGTTTGAGGATGGTACGCTGTGCTCATTCTCAGCTGTGTCCCCAAGCATTCTTGTAGTCGTTTCCAGAAATTAGATGTGAAACGTGGATCTCTGTCTGATACAATGGACACAGGTACACCTTGTCTTGAAACAATTTCCTTCATATACAATTTTGCTAACTGATCTAGGGTAAATCGAAGCTTGATTGGCAAAAAGTGTGCCGACTTCGTCAGTCAATCAATAATCACCCAAATGGCATCGTAATCTTGTTGGGTTGTTGGAAGACCTACCACAAAATCCATTGTGATATGCTCCCATTTCCATTTTGGTATCTCCAATGGTTGTAACAATCTGCTTGGCCTTTGATGTTCAGCTTTGACTTTCTGACACGTTAAGCATTTCGCCACACACTCAGCCACATCCTTTTTCATATTAGGCCACCAAAAATGATGTCTAAGATCTTGGTACATCTTTGTACTCCCAAGGTGAATCAAATATCTTGAATTTTAAGCTTCATTCAGAATTTCTTCTTTAATTTCTGGTACTTGCAGAATCCAAATTCTCCCTTCAAATCGAAGTAACCCTTCCGAATCGATTTTGAATTTGTTTTACTCACCTACAGATATTTTTTATTTTATCTTTTTGTAGTCTTCATCCTGAAGTTGTGCATTTTTCACCTTATCTACCAACGTTGAACTATTTCCCATCTGGAATAACTTTTCGTCGCCTTCTATCGAATATTTAATTTCAAACTCCATCTTAGCCATTTCAGACACTAGTTTCTCTTAAACAGTCAACAACATTAACTTCTCCCGACCCTTCCTACTTAGAGCATCAATGACAACATTTGCCTTTCCGGGATGATAGAAAATTTCACAATCATAATCTTTGATCAGTTCCAACCATCTTCTTTGTCTCATATTCAAATCTTTTTGTGTAAAGATATAATTCAGACTTTTATGGTCGGTATATATCTCACACCTCTCTCCATAAAGATAATGTCTCCAAATCTTCAGGGCAAACACCACCACCGCCAACTCCAAGTCATGTGTCGGATACCCTTTCTCGTAATCTTTCAACTGTCGTGATGCATACGCAATAACTCTACCATTTTACACAAGCACACAACCTAGTCCTTTATGCGATGCATCACTATATACCACAAAATTTCCTATATCATCAGGCAACGACAACACAGGTGCTAAACTCAACCTCTTCTTCAATTCTTGAAAACTTTCCTCACACTTCTCTGTCCAAACAAACTTAACCGTTTTCCTAGTTAAGTTCGTCAATGGAGCGTGATCTTGGAAAAGTCTTGAATAAAACGCCTGTAGTAACCCGCCAATCCTAAGAAACTCCTTACTTCTGACGGTGTCTTTGGCTGATCCTAGTTTATTACAGCTTCAACTTTTGATGCATCCACCAAAATTTTGTCCTTATCAATAACGTGTACGGGAAACTATACACGTTCTAACCAAAATTCACATTTTGAGAACTTAGCATTCAACTTCTCTTTTCTCAACGTCTCCAACGTCAATCTCAAGTGTTCCACATGTTCCTCTTTGGTTTTGGAATATACCAATATATCATCAATAAACACCACCACAAATTTTTCTAAGAATGGTTTAAACACCCTGTTCATCAATTCCATGAACGCTGCAGGTGCATTGGTTAAACCAAAAGACATAACCAGAAACTCGTAATGACCATACCGAGTTCTGAACGCTATCTTCGATACATCCTCCGACCTCACCTTCAACTGATGATAACCATTTCTCAAGTCTATCTTCGAGAAATATTTCGTTCCCTTCAACTAATCGAACAGGTCATCGATTCTAGGCAATGGATACTTATTTTTAATCGTGACCTTATTCAATTCTCGGTAATCAATGTAGAGCCGCATCGATTCGTCTTTCTTCTTAAAAAACAACACCGGTGCTCCCCATAGCAACACACTCGGCTGAATATACTTCTTGTTGAGCAATTCTTGCAATTGCACCATCAACTTTTTCATCTCTACCGGGGCCATTCTATATGGTACCTTAGATATCGGGGTCGTTCTTAGTAGTAAATCAATCACGAACTTGATTTGACAATCCGATGGAAGACCCGTCAAATCGTCTAAAAATACGTCTGCAAAATCTCTTATGATCGGTATCTCTTCCAGCTTCACACTCTTCTTCTGCGTATCGACTATGTAGGCTAAGTATCCTACACATCCTTATCTCAACAACTTCTTGGCTTGCATCACTGTCAGACAATTTGCTTGTCGAGGTGACTTGCTGCCAAAGAACACTACCTTTGACGGAGTCATAAGGTTAACACACTTCCTTTGGTAATCAATTACTACTCCGTAATTGAATAACCAATCCATTCCCAATATAACATCAAACTCGCCAAGTCTAATTGGTATCAAATCTACTATTATCTCGTGACCTTTTATAACCACCCTAAAATTCTTATATATGTATCTGACAGGAATCACTTCCTTATTCGCAATCTCTATAATTAAGGGAAATTCTAATTCTTCCTTAGGAAATTCTAAGTTCTGAGAAAATTCATCAGATATAAATGAATAAGTAGCACCCAAATCAAATAGTACATAAGCATTAATACCATTAATCGGAATGATACCTGACACCACATCCTTAGATCATACTGACATCACTTGCGGTCGTATATTGAAAGTCCTCACGTAGTAGGTTGGCTTGATTCTTTGGTCCATGATAGTCAATGCACCACCACTGTTGTTGTTTCATTTTCCACCACTTGCACTTTCCGCTGGCTTCTTAGGGCAGTCACGAGCCATGTGATCCTTTGAAACGCAGGTAAAGCATGCTCCTTTCTTCGGACTAAAACAGTTTAGTGCAATGTGTCCCTCCTGACCACAGTTGAAACACACCCTCTTTCCCTTCAAACATACCCCAGTATGGTTCTTCCCGCATGTCGCGCAAGCTTCAAACTTTTTCTTCTGCTGATTTCCCTGCTGTCCTCCCGCAGTTGAATTCTTGCTCCACTTCCTCTTCTAACTATTACTTCCAACATTACTTCCACCAGCCTTATTTTCATTCTCATTCTTCCTCTTCGTTTGTTCTTGATTGTACTTGGTCAAGGCATCGCTTCCACCTTCTACGATAATTGCCTTTTCCAGTACCACCGTAAATGTATTCAGCTGTAACATTGAAACCTTGCTATATAGCCACAATTTCAATCCTTGTTCGAACCTTCTCTCTTTACGCTTGTCAGTATTAACTTGGTAAGTGCCAAACCTTGCCAATTCGTTAAACTTCGCAGCATATTCTGGTACCGTCATCGTTCCTTGCTTCAACTCCAGAAATTGCACTTCCAACTGATTCCGAGAACTCGCTGGAAAGTACATTTCAAAGACCATCTCCTTAAATCTATCCCACGCTATCACTCGTTGTCCTCCACGAAGCTTATTTGCCTGCCACCGGTAGCTAGCTTCAGACTTCAGCATGAACGTTGCGAACGTAGTCTTCTAATCTTCATTAACTCTAGCAACGTCGAACACCTTCTCCATTTCCATGATCCAGGTTAGGGCTTCCACTGGATTCATAGACCCTTGAAACTCTGGCGGTCCAACCGCTTTGAATTCCTTAAAGGTCATGACTTTAGCTTGCGGTTGATTCGCAAGTGCACCCATTAACAGAGTTACTAACTGCTGAACCGGATTAGCGTTGGCCTCGTTATTATTATTAGTAGACCCCTCAGGAGGTGCTTGCTGATGTGGTTGTCATCTTCTAGGAGGCATTTTTTGTTAAAATATATGCTTATTAGTTCATTACTCAACTTCTTGGATATTAGAAGTTTAACTTAAACAATCCAAAATTAAAGCTAGAACACATAACATTTCAAATAAACTTTGATATTTTTTTCATTCATAATGTTTTAAAACATGTTAAAGATAGCATAACCACTATAAACATTCACTTTCCTGAACTAGACAAATTTCAGGATTACATACTCATACTATCCCTTTATTCGTCTCAAACTAAGGGATTCACAATTTATTTATTCACATAATGAATCACATATTATTATCACTCCATTTTCTATCTAGGCATATTAAGACGTCGTAAGGCTTCTCGATGCTCTTCCTCCACGATACGATACGCCGTTCTACGATCCATCACGAACCACGGCGAGTCTTCAAACTGAGGTGGATAATAAAAGACTCGATCTTGGGCCCTATCAATCGCAGAATTAAAAGCGTAGTCCATCTCGTTCATCTTGGCCTTCTTCACTTGGACTTTAGCCTTAGCACGGTCTGCACGTTGAGTCGCCTTCATCCAAGCATCCTCTGCTCTTGCATGCTTAGTTGATTCCTCCTTGAAATCATCTTTTAATTTCTCCATGTCAGTCTTCATCTTCTCGTTTACTGCCAACAAGTCTTCATGCTGACCCTTGGTATGAACTAGGTCCTACTCCGTGTTTCCAAGGCATGAGTCGAGTTCCTGAATCTCCGCATCCTTCTTCTCCATTGAAGCGTGATGCATCTCAACAATCTCCTTCAGCTCCTCAACTCTGTCCTGTAATTCTATGTTACGATCGTACAGAGCGTCATACATCTCAGCTGATATGGAGTTTGGTGGAAACTCCTCAGGATCCTCTTCCTCATCATTCTCCTCTATCTCCTCAGAACTATCCTCCTCGGGATCGGTCATAGGCTCATCCTCCTAGATCAACTGCCTCTGTACTACGTGAATATCCCGGGGTTCGTCTTCTCTAGGTATCTAAGGTATCACTTCCCTAGCTGGACTGGATCCTCCTTCGTTAGACATCCTGACAACAAAATATTTTAAGTTTTACTTAACATTTTCGATACTCGCGAGCACATAAGTTATTAACACATAGCACATAATGTCTTTTATTATTTAGCTTCAATGGATACCTTAATCCATTCCTTAAACTCGATAAGAGTTAGACACCTCTATATTTTCTGTCTCCTTAAAGGTTACTTCCTAAGGTTTCCCCACCTAAGGTTCATAACCTAAGGCTTTGATACCAACCTGTGACACCCCCAAATCCAGGTACTCCATTCCCGCAGGATTTGGTGTTCACTATCCAAAACATTACATATAACTACCCATAATCAAAGGATAAAGACATAATTTAAATAACTTAAACAATAATCTTTCTCATTAAAGGGTTACATCATCAACTCAAAAGTAATCCCAGGTAATCTAACCTTAAATTTATTACATCAGTTTGCGGAATACATCACATATTAAAATAAGTCTCATAACATAAAACATTTAAATTCAATAAGTCTTCAACACTTGGACATCTTGCCCTTCCCTTTGCTAGTAGATGACTCATCGACTCTTTCAACCTTAGCTGCAGTGTTAATTGTAAGAGTGAGCAACCAATTGCTCACTAATATAGGAAGTAGCAATGATAACAACATGAGAATTAACAACGAATGCTGAATAATAATGAACTTGTGCTACGAATCAAAAATAGAAAACAAGTTCGAAATCAATATATGAGGGTCTTAAGACCATAAACTATGTCTTCGGTATTTAGGTATTATTACCTCAACCTTAACAGTCATTTAGACTATACAGACCCTTCTTATTGTACTTAGAGGAATCAGCCCTTTGTACCATGTATTCTGCACAAACATCTAAACGTTACACGTACAAAATCTCTTATGCTAGGGTTATTCGTCTCAACTTGAATTTAGAATTTCCGTACAAAAGAAAGTTTAGCTCGGAACTAACTTATTAGTGTTTCTAGAATTTTAGAACACTATCCAGTTTACATCAATAAAGGTTTGATACAAGAATTTATAACTGAACAAGGCTATTTAGATCAAAGATTAATAACAACAATATACATTTGGGTAAACATGGAATTCATGCAAAGTGCTACATTAAAATGAGTTAGAACAATCTCCTTTGAATCAATGTATTAGAACAATATATAATTTGAATGATAATAAGGAAAGTAAAAGTCACTCGATGTAACGAATTAGGTTACAAGAGCTTGTACAATGATACACGAGATAAAATCAATAGGCTTGCTTAACTTCAATGTAAAATTTAGGAATAAAGAGATTGCTTGACATAAAGATAGCATAGGTATGAAACAGGCGTAATTGTATTTGAGATAGGGTAAATAAACTTGCTCAATAATAACAAGGTAGAGTTAGGAAACTTGCCTCAAGCGTAAGCTATAATATTAAAACTCACGTTCACCTACACATTTTAGTGGAATCACAATATCTATTAGACATGCTAACATCCACTTACAAAATAACACCCAATTCTATCTAAACTTATAAATTTTATAACAAGTCTTATCTTACCACACCTATTTTAGAACCACAAGTGTACATTTCACAACACTTATTAATTGCTCACTAAGTTCCTTAAATCATACATATCATTTTCACAACTTACTAACTTTGCATTTTAGAATTACTAACCACATGATACGTGTGATGCCCCCAAAACAGGTATACATCACCCATCTTGGGTCGCCAGATACATGGTACAGAACTCAACTACAAACTTAATTATACAATTGTCGGGTAATATATACGACAAAACATAGTTGAGTTTTTAAAACGAATATTGCCTTCTAGACAGTATCCACTCTCAATGGAGTCCTCATTACACTTATTATCACACCAAGTAGTGAAGACTGCTAAAACAACCATCTCGTACCATCACTCCATTCCCCAACTAGTCCCAGCTATATTCTCATTTCCTGAAGAGTAAAAGAAAGCAAAAGGGTGAGCTCAACTAGCCCAGTAAGAAATATTATGACTAAGATAATTCAAAATAAATTATCCTTAGCCTTCAAAAGTGTTAAACTGATAAAATACAATAAACATCAAGTTTAACTGCAGCGGAATAAGCAATCCATTAGAAGAGTCAAGTAGAACATAATGTCTACTATCTCCTCTAGATTAAAAGTCCATCTTTAATATTTCATTCCTGTAATACTCATCAACAGTTCATTGTTATACCAAAGACAAAAAGAACTATCATCACCTTTCTTCACCTGAACCACCAAAAATTATAGTTAAATCCACAATTCATATTTATAATCATGTAAATCAACAGTTTCTCCTTGCCACAAAGTCTTAATAGAATGTTTATTCAATATCCTTACCCCAAAGGCTAAAGATATTAAAATTTAATAACAATGATCATACCAATCAGTTGTCTACCTTTGCACTACGGGCCAAATATATTCAACTATAAAACCAATGGTCACGATCATACCAATCAATTATCTTTCAGTGCACTACGGCCAAAGACATTCAACTGTTAACTAATGGTCATGATTCTGCCAGTCACATCATCGAATTATCCATGCACCACGGCCCAAGGATATTCGTTATTATCACCAGTGGTTATGATCATGTCATACATGTAAGACCCCAACTTTTATGAATAAAGAATAATTTTCTCGAAATATGTTTTTGAATATTATGGTGTGGATTTGATATAATGTTATAGTTGTGGATAATATTTACAAATTTTGCAAAGTAAGCAAGTGGTTATATAATATTCAATTGGTCGGGGAATATTACGTTTTAACGGGGAATATTAAATGCGATGGCACAATCATTGGTGGACCCCACAGTGGAAGTATTGTCGTAGTTAGAAAATGACATAATTATCTTTTTATAAAAAAAACTGGCGGAAGTTTTATCGTTAAACTGTTGAACTACCCGGTAGTAAAAGTAAATGCGATGTCTGGCGTGGTTGCGTAGTAATACACTGTGTATTGATTATTGATGTTATGTGAGAAGTCACTCAGGTTATACTCAATTATTGCTCACGATAATTCTTGCATCATATCTCTCATATTATTGATTCGATTATTGTCACAGTATCATCTGCATAATATGATATATTATTAAATCAATAGTTGAGACGACAAAGTTATTCATATTATTAAATTGCAATATTTATAATGTCTAGAAGTTCTATCAAGGAGAGGTTTGGTCATCTAATTGTGCGCCAATAAGGAGAAATCCTTATCGGAAAGCCCCCTCTTTCTTGGGAACGACCTGGTTGTTAAATATTGTGAGTTATAATATTAACGATGAATAAGTTCGTGTTGATTAAAGATGAAACTGATAGTTCCATTGTGTTGGAATTATTAGTGTTAGTGGAAATCGACATTTATTCCGATATTAATTGATGTTTGGAAGTTTTACCGACAAGTCGGGTAATTAATCGGATAAATGAGCAATTAATTTCAATTAATTCACATTATTATAACTATTTGTTCACATGCGTGTACTATTGATTCACATTCTTGTACTATTAGGGGAGTTGGTGCAAGATTGATAATACTTGCATGACTAAGTTAAAAATGGAGGTACTATACTGTAATTCGTATTTTCACATGATTATAATTATTGATTCACATGATTAAACTATTGATTCACATTATTTATTATTAGGGGAGGTGGTGCAAGTTTGATAATACTTATAGGACTAAATTAAAAATGAAAGAAAAGTTAAAGGTATTGAATTGTAATATTTCGAGCCCCAAAACATGTAATTATTAAAACTATATTTTCCTATAAATAGAAGCTCATTCTTCCTTCATTTCTCACCAATTCACTAAAGCTTTAGAGAAATTATTATAGAGAGAAATTATAGAGAGAAAGAGGAAGAGAAGTCTGCTACCTCACTATTCCAATATCCAGTTTCTTCTAAGGTAAGGGGTATTATTTCTTTTGTATCCATGAAGAGAGCTTCTGTTATTCCATTCTTTATTATTATGTTGGAATAACCTGTCTATGCAAAGTACCGCATACATGGTGAAATTCTTCTGTTATTCCATTCTTTATTATTCAGTTGGAATATCTTGTGCATCTTGGATTACATATGACTTCGGTTCCATTCTTTATTATTACATTGGAATAACTTTGTCTATGTGGATTATCACGGTATGGTGAATGATCCTTCGTATTCATTCCTTATTAAATTGTGGAAATGATGCATCTGACGTGGATTACTGCATGGCGGGTGAAAATCCATTTGCAGTTTCATATATTCTATGGTACTCATTTGGTTAAAGTTTTGGCTTCTATACTCCATGAAATTAGTAGAATATCCTAGATATTTGCGCTTCATCCGGTATCTTTTCATGGAAATATTCTTCTGAGCATTCTTGAATTTTACTCCACAAAGCAGTATCACGTTGATAATTTAGACATAATTGATTTCAAGATAAATTAGCTTATAAATCTTTAAAATTTATTCTTAAACTTGTTTTATTGAATTATTATGTCATTGTCATCATCCTCATGCTTATATTGTGATGAAAGTCATCTTTGGCTCATGTGCATAGATGGACTTGGTATGATTATGACCAGGGATTATTTGGTATAATCATGACCTGTAATGTTATAAATGATGTGGTAAAAGTCCTCAGTAGCTTGTAGTGCATTGATGGATAATTTTTGGTATGATTATGACCAAGGATTATTCGGTATAGTCATGACCATTGATGATTTAATGAATATCCTTGGCCCGTAGTGCAGGGATGACTCGATGATGTGGTTTATTTATTAAGCTGAGTCCCAGCGATAAAAATTGATGAAAACATTTTAAATCATAGAAGATAGTAGACATTATGCTCCACTTGACTCTTCTAATGGATTGCTTATTCCGCTGCTGTTAAACTTGATGTCTATTGTATTTTATCAGTTTAACATTGTTGAAGACTAATGATAATTTATTCTGCATTATCGTAGTCATAATATTTCTTGGTGGGCTAGTTGAGCTCACCCTTTCTTTCACTGTTCTCTTCAGGAAATGATAACGTAGTCGGGACTAGTTGGAGAACGGAGTGATGGTCCTAGATGGTGTATTAGTAGTCCTCAATATTCTATAAAATAGTGTGACAATAAATGTAATGAGAACTCCATTAAGTGTGGATATTGTCTAGATGACAATATTTTTATTAAAACTCTTAGATTATGTTTTATCTTATTTTACACGACTGTTGTATAATTAAGTTGTATTTGAATTTTGTACCATGTATTTGGCGACTCAAGATGGGTGATGTATACCTATTTTAAGGGCGTCACAGTTGGTTTCAAAGCTTAGGGATATGATCCTAGGCGAGATGTGAGACAAGAACTAGGAGGGAGAGACGGGAGTTCCTTCGCTAGTATGACCTACCTAAGTTTATTTGGTATTTAATTGGTTGGTCGGAGTATAGGGATAATATGTGATATATTAATTAACCCTTGTTTTGTGGTAGTATTTGAAAATGGCATCCAAAATGTTGAGATAAACAATGAAGCACATGAGACCATTTAGTCACCAAAGATTAAATCCCAGGATAATGTGTAATAGGAAGACAATAATCCTCATGTAAACAATAACACCGATGAAATGGTGAACGATGGGGTGTTCAGAGGCTTTATGCAATTCATGCAACATCAGGCGAAAGTGGCTCCTGTCTAAAATGCAGGTGAAAACAATGACAACTCTCGAACGGTCACCGCTAAGCAGTTCAAGGAGCTGGGACCACCAGAGTTTTTTTGAAGAGCCAAAACCACTTAAGGCGGAGACATGGATAAAGCAGATCAACAAGATATTTGATGTCTTGGGATACTCCGAGGAGCAAAAGGTTCCCTTTGCCACCTTCATGTTGTGAGCAGAGGTAGATTATTGGTGGGAATCTGTAAAGCGTACTCAACCTGCCGCACTCAAAATATCTTGAGAGAAGTTCCAAGAGCTGTTCAATGACAAGTACTTTCCTGAAAGTATTCGTCACATGAAGGAGGTAGATTTCATCAAGCTTGAGCAAAACAATATGACCGTGGCACAGTACGAAGCTAAGTTTGCCGAGTTGTCTCTGTTTGCATCCCACTTGCTTGATAATGAGGAGAGAATAACGCGGATGTTTCTAAGAGGTTTAAAACCCGAGATACGTCAATACCTTATCTCTCATAAACTGTGTTTGTATTCAGATGTTGTGAATATGGCTCAGTTATTGGAGTGCGATAATGAGTCAACCCAACCAAGAGAGAGCAGACGGCAAGTTGATAATACCAGTGGTAGCAGTCATCAAAGCGGTGACAACAAACGTGGAGGGAATCAACATGCTAGAAATGATAATCACTTCAGTGGTAATCATGGCCATGACAATAAGAGTGGACATTTCAAGAAGAGGAGATTCAATACGGATGGAAAGACGTCAGCACCAGCACCTGTTGTTAAGGAAGGAGAACGACCACCAGTTGTATGTTACAAATGTGGAGGGGAAGGACACATAAGTCCAAACTGCATGATGCAGTCCAAAGCGTGTTATAATTGTGGAAAAGAAGGTCACCTAGCCCTATTTTGTCGTGTACCAAAGTCAAGTTCAGCTGGGATGGAGGCATCAAAGGGTGTCCCAGACAAGACAAAACCGGTAGTTCAAGGGAGAGTATTTGTCGTAACCTCCCAAAAAGCGAGGAATTCGAACAAGGTGATCACATGTAAGCTAATCATAAACTCTAGCGAAGTTTATAATTTATTTGATACCAGTTCTACCCATTCCTTTATTTCTCCTACTTGCGTTCAACGTTCAAATTTGACTCTGGAGAAATTAGACTTTGACTTATCTGTTGAAACTCTGTTGGGAGAAACCTTTATTACATCCACGGTTTATAAGTCTTGTTTGATTCAAATCGGTAACCGCACGTTACCTATCGATCTTATTTCCTTGAAAATACTTGCATTTGATGTGATTTTAGGGATTGATTGGTTAACTACTCATCATGCTAAAATCGATTATTTTTGTAAGGTTGTTAGCTTTCATATTCCTAACCAACCTATTATGCGAATTCAAGCAAGCAAACCACTAAAATCAATCACTGTCATATCAAGTCATAAAGCTATTCGTTTATTGAAAAACGGATGTCAAGCTTTCTTAGCCCATGTCACGGATTTAAATAAAGATATAACAGATTTGAATGACATTTCTATTGTTAATAAATTTCCTGACGTATTCCCTGAAGAACTTCCTGGCCTCCCCCCAGAGTGTGAAATCAAATTTTATATCGACCTTGAATCCGGTACAAAACCCATTTCCAAAGCCCCATATCGAATGGCTCCTATTGAACTTTAGGAGTTAAAAACCCAACTACTGGAATTGTTAGACATCAGTTTCATTCATCCTAGTACGTCTCCTTGGGGTGCTCCTGTTCTATTCGTGAAGAAGAAAGATGGAAGTATGCGACTTTGTATTGATTATCTGGAGTTAAATCATGTCACCATCAAAAATAGGTACCCGTTGACTCGCATTGATGACCTATTTGACCAGTTGCAAGGAGCCAAATTCTTTTTAAAGATATGTCTTTGTTCTGGATATCATCAGTTGAAGATTAAAACTGATGACATTCCAAAGACTGCTTTTAGAACTTGGTACGGGCATTATGAATTCCTAGTCATGTCTTTTGGATTGACTAATGCTCCTGCTACCTTCATGGACATGATGAACCGAGTATTCAAGGAATATTTGGATCACTTTGTGGTCGTCTTTATTGATGACATCCTCATATACTCCAAAACCCACGAAGACCATGAGCAACACTAAAGGCTGATACTCCAAAAGCTTCGTGAAAACAAGCATTATGCCAAGTTAAAGAAATGCGAGTTCTGGCTTGAGGAATTTTCATTCCTTGGGCACGTGATATCAAATCATGGAATATCTGTTGATCTGGCAAAGATTGAAGCAATTCAAAGCTAGGAGCAACCTAAGTCAGTGACCGAAGTACGTAGTTTTCTCGCCTTAGCTGGTTATTATCGGAGATTCGTAAAAGGGTTTTCTCGAATCGCTACTCCATTAACTTTCGGTGACTCGAAAAGATACAAAATTTGGTTGGAATGAGGAATGTGAAAAGAGTTTTCAAGAACTTCGAGAGAGACTCATTTCAAAGACCTGCTCGACAATACCATCCGGCTCGGAGGATTTGTCATCTACAGTGATGTTTCAGGAAAAGGGTTAGGATATGTTCTCATGCAACATGGGAAAGTCATAGCCTTTATGCCTCTCGACAACTCAAAGAATATGAGAGGAATTATCCTACTTATGATCTAGAGTTGGCGGCCGATCATTTTTAGCATAAGATTTGGGCAGCATTACATATGGAGAGAAGGTGGAGATCTATACGGATCATAAAAGCCTCAAATATTTATTCACTCAAAAGGAACTCAACATGCGGCAACGATGATGGCTTGAGTTGTTGAAAGATTATGATCATACCATCCTGGAAAAGCGAATGTAGTAGCTGACGCATTGAGTAGAAGATCATATGCGGGTACGAGTGCAATATTATCAACACAAAGACCTATTTTGTATGACTTGGAAAGGATGGAAATAGAGTTAAAGACTCCAGGGACCCATGTGATGATGGTGAATATATGAGTGGAACCGACTTTAATCGATAAAGTTAAAGCTGCTCAAACTACAGACCTAGAGCTGATGCGTATAAAGAAGAAAGTGCAAGAAGGTGCTATTCTGGAAGCAAGAATCGATGAAGAAGGAATACTTCGAGTCAACTCTAGACTTTATGTTCCTAACGATTCTGACTTGAAGTTTAAAATCATGATGGAGTCACACAACACACCATTTGCAATCCATCCTGGGAATACCAAAATTTATCATGATCTTCAACATACATTTTGGTGGAGCAATATGAAGAGAGAGATAGCGGGGTTCATCTCAAGGTGTCTAACTTGTCAACAAGTCAAGGCGGAGCATCAAGTGCCAAAAGGTCCATTGTAACAACTTGAAATTCTAGAATGGAAGTGGGAGCACAATACCATGGATTTCGTTATTGGTCTTCCCAAGGTTTCTCAAGGCATAGATGCGATTTGGGTCATTGTTGATAGATTGACCAAGTCTGCTCATTTCTTACCGATACGAGAAACTTTTACACTTGAACGTCTTGCTAGTATGTACATAAACAAGATCGTAAGATTGCATGGTATGCCAGTATCCATTATTTTTGATCGAGACCCAAGATTCACTTCAAGATTTTGGGTTAGTTTGGAAAAAGCTATGGGCACAGATTTACGATTTACTTCGGCATATCATCCTCAAACGGATGGGCAGTCAGAAAGGACTATTCAAACTCTTGAAGATTTATTAAGACTATGTGTCCTTGACTTCAAGGGAAGTTGGGACAAGTTCTTACCATTGGTGGAGTTTTCCTATAACAATAGTTATCAAGCAAGTATTAGCATGGCTCCATTTGAGGCGTTGCATGGAAGAAAGTGTTATTCTCCAGTATGCTGGGATGAGGTGGGTGAAGCAACATTGTTGGGACTAAATTTGGTATGTATGACTACGGGAAAGATTCAAATGATCCGATAACGTATAAAAACTTCACAAGATCGACAAAAGAGTTATGATGATCTTCATCGAAAGGACCTATAATTCAATATTGGAGATCATGTGTTGTTACGTGTTGCTCCATGGAAAGGAGTTACAAGATTTGGAAAGAGAGGAAAGTTCAATCCTCGATTCATTGGCCCATTTTTAATCCTCGAACGAGTAGGAACTGTGGCCTATAGACTCGCCTTACCGCCAAGTATGTCTCGTGTTCATAACATTTTTCACATTTCTATGTTACGTAAATATGTGAAAGACCCGAACCACATTATTGAATTAGAACCAGACGAGATAGAGGAAGATTTAACATATGTAGAGGTACCTATTTAAATCTTGGATAAGAAGGATCATATTCTACGCTCTAAAGTTATACCTCAAAGTTATTCATATTATTAAATTGCAATATTTATAATGACTAGAAGTTCTGTCAAGGAGAGGTTTGGTCATCTAATTGCGGCATGATAAGGAGAAATCCTTATCGGAAAGCCCCTCTCTCAGGAACTACACGGTTGTTAAATATTGTGAGTTATAATATTAATGTTTGAATAAGTTCGTGTTGATTAAAGATGAAATTGATAGTTCAATTGTGTTGGAATTATTAGTTTTAGTGGAAATCGACATTTATTCCGATATTAATTGATGTCTGTAAGTTTTACCGACTAGTCGGGTAATTAATCGGATAAATGAGCAATTAATTGCTATTAATTCACATGATTATAACTATTTGTTCACATGTGTGTACTATTGATTCACATTCTTGTACTATTAGGGGAGTTGGTGCAAGATTGATAATACTTGCATGACTAAGTTAAAAATGGAGGTATAGATGGAGGTACTTATCTTTGTAATTCGTATTTTCACATGATTATAACTATTAATTCACATGATTAAACTATTGATTCACATTATTTACTATTAGGGGAGGTGGTGCAAGTTTGATAATACTTGCAAGACTAAATTAAAAATGAAAGAAAAGTTGAAGGTATTGTATTGTAATATTTTGAGCCCCAAAACGTATAATTATTAAAACTATATTTTCCTATAAATAGAAGCTCATTCTTCCTTCATTTCTCACCAATTCACTAAAGCTTTAGAGCAATTATTATAGTGGGAAATTATAGAGAGAAAGAGGAAGAGAAGTCTGCTAAGGTAAGGGGTATTATTTCTTTTGTATCTATGAAGAGAGCTTCTGTTACTCCATTCTTTATTATTATGTTGGAATAACTTTATGCTACGTGCAATCTTTCTTGCATATATGGTGAAATTCTTACATTATTCCATTCTTTATTATTACATTGGAATATCTTGTGCATGCGGATTACGCATGACACAGTTCCATTCTTTATTATTACTCGTTGGAATAACTTTTACATATGTGATTATCACATGCATGGTGAATGATCCTTCGTATTCATTCCTTATTAAATTATGGAAATGATCTGTCTACGTGGATTACCGCATGGTGGGTGAAAATCCATTTGCAGTTTCATATATTTTATGGTACTCATTTGGTTAAAGTTTTGGCTTCTATACTCCATGAAATTAGTAGAATATCCTAGATATTTGCGCTTCATCCGGTATCTTTTCATGGAAATATTCTTCTGAGCATTCTTGAATTTTACTCCACAAAGCTGTATCATGTTGACAATTTGGACGTAATTGATTTCAAGATAAATTAACTTATAAATCTTTAAAATTTATTCTTGAACTTGTTTTATTGAATTATTATGTCATTGTCATCATCCTCATGCTTATATTGTGATGAAAGTCAACTTTGGCTTACATGCATAGATGGACTTGGTATGATTATGACCAGGGATTATTCAGTATAATCATGACCTGTAATGTTATAAATGATGTGGTAAAAGTCCTCAGTAGCCTGTAGTGCATTGATGGACAATTTTTGGTATGATTATGACAAGGGATTATACAGTATAGTTATGACCTTTGATGATTTAATGAATATCCTTGGCCCGTAGTGCAGGGATGACTCGATGATGTGGTTTATTTATTAAGTTGAGTCTCAGCGATAAAAATTGATGAAAACATTTTAAATCATAGAAGATAGTAGACATCATGCTCTACTTGACTCTTCTAATGGATTGCTTATTCTGCTGCAGTTAAACTTGATGTCTATTGTATTTTATCAGTTTAACATTGTTGAAGACTAATGATAATTTATTCTGCATTATCTTAGTCATAATATTTTTTACTGGGCTAGTTGAGCTCACCCTTTCTTTCACTGTTCTCTTCAGGAAATGAGAACGTAGCCGGGACTAGTCGGGGAATGGAGTGATGGTCCGAGATGGTGTATTAGTAGTCCTCACTATTCTATAAAATAGTGTGACAATAAATATAATGAGGACTCCATTAATTGTGGATATTGTCTAGATGACAATATTCTTATTAAAACTCTTAGATTATGTTTTATCGTATTTTACACGACTGTTGTATAATTAAGTTGTATTTGAATTTTGTACCATGTATTTGGCGACTCAAGATGGGTGATGTATACCTATTTTAGGGGCGTCACAATACACCTGTCCTTCTTTGCACGTAAGCCAAAGATATACAACTGTAAAACCAATAATAACCAATCCATCTTTTTACGTAAGCCAAAAATATACAACTGTAAAACCAATGATCAACAGTCCATCTTTGCACGTAAGCCAAAGATAGACAACTGTAAAACTAATAATTAATTGTCTATCTATGCACGTAAGCCAAAGATGACTTTCATCACAATATAAGCATGGGGATGATGACAATGATATATGCATTAATCAAACGAAATCAAGGATAAATATTAAAGAATTTAAATTTATCCAGAGTTTCAAAATATCCAAATTGTCAACATGATACTGCTTTGTGGAGTAGAATTCAAGAATAATATTCATGTACCAAAAATAATTTGGACAGAAAAGAAATATATTTTTTGGGTAAATAGTACCCCGTGAATAGTAACTCATGAATAGTAACTTATAAATAGTACTCCGTAATCGTACATAGTACCGTATACATAAATAATGTCATATACACAAATAGTGCCATATATATGAATAGTTCCGTATACGTGAATAGTGTCGTATACGTGAATAGTAACCCCGATACAAAAAGATAAAGTTTCACAATAAAATCCATATCAATATTTATAACACCTTAATCCAAATGTTATAAATCACTTAATAATCTCTCATAATCTAATATTATTAATATTACCACAATATTTTAATCATTTCTTAAACTTATAAATAATTTATTTTAATTGTTTACACTTTACTAATTAATGCATTTAATCATCCTAAAATGCCAAACTCATAAGATTTCATCACCAATAACCAAAACTCTAATAAAAAATCTGTATATACCTTATATAGGATTCTCAAGCCATAAAATCCTATTTTCCAATTTTTTTACATCACATAACATATTTAATTCATTTACTCATAACTAGTCCATTTTCATGAAAAATATCAAATCAGTACAAACAAATTTTCTTTTCTGGGATTTAGCAGAATATAGTCCCATATTGAACATATATTCTTCGCAGAATTTTTAAAATTCATTTACTATTTTTCATATGGCTAAAATTGCCGAATATTTAGATATTTATCAAAAATTGTACTTTTGTCCAAAAATTCCGAAATTTACAGGGTACACTCCTGTGATATACATGTACTCCCAATAAAAATTTCACCAATTTTGGAGTTAACCATAAGGAGTTATAAGGGTTTAATTTTAAAATAGTCTTTTCCAATAAAATTCATAACTCCTAATCTATACATCTAAAAATTGCCATTTTTGGACACAATCTAGAAAACTCATCAAATTATCATTTCAAAGTTTTCCAAAATTTTTGAGGGTCAGAAAAATTACAAAACTGCCCCTGGCAGAAACCCCTTACTTACAACGGTTAAACAAAAATAATATTCCTTATGAATATTAAACGAATATAATGAATAATGAACGATAATAATATTCATATGAATATGAAAAATAATATCTCTTCAGAATATAAAAAAATAATAACCCTTACCTCAGAAGAAGACTATATACTAGAGTAGTGAACTAGCAGACTTCGCTTCTTCTTTCTCTCTATAGCTTCTCTCTCTATAGCTTCTATCTCTATAATTTCTCTTGTGAGACTTAGTGAATTGGTGAAAAATAACGAAGGAATGAGTTTCTATTTATAGGAAAATATAGTTTCGATAATTGCACGTTTTGGGGCTCGAAATATTATAGTATAATACCATTATCTTTTCCTTCATTTTTAATTTAGTCATGCAAGTATTATCAAACTTGCACCACCTCACCTAATAGTAAATTATGTGAATCAATAGTAAATCATGTGACTCAATACTTATAAACGTGTGAAAAAATTAATTATAGTATAGTACCTTCATCTATACCTTCATTTTTAATTTAGTCATGCAAGTATTACCAATCTTGCACCAACTCCCCTAATAGTAAATCATGTAAATCAATAGTACACACATGTGAATACATAGTTATAAGCATGTGAATTAATAACAATTAATTGCTCATTTATCCGATTAATTACCCAATTGGTAAATATAACTTCCAAACATCAATTATTATCGAAATAAATGTCGATTTCCACTAACACTAATAATCCCAACACAATGGAACTATCAATTTCATCTTTAATCAAAACGAACTTATTCATCATTAATATTATAACTCACAATATTTAACAACCAGATCGTTCCCAGGAAAAAGGGTGCTTTCCGATAAGGATTTCTCCCTATTGGCGCGCAATTAGGTGACCAAACCTCTCATTGACAGAACTTCTAGACATTGTCAATATTATAAATAATAATATGAATAACTTTGTCGTCTCAATTATTGATTTAATAATATTAAATATTATGCAGTTGATACTGTGACAATAATTGAATCAATAATATGAGCGATATGATGCAACAATTACTGTAGCAATAATTGAGTATAACTGAGTGACTTCTTACGTAAGCATCAATAATTAATACCGTGTGCTACTATGAAACCACGCATATTACTGTACTTTTATCACTGATTATTTTATGAAAACTTTCTTACTTTGAAAAATTTTCAAATATCACCCTTAACTTTAAACTTTTATCAATTTAACTATTAACCAAAATAGAAAAATTGAAACTTTTATTTCATAAAATTTGGGATCTCACAATCTCCCCTCCTTATGAAATTTCTCCCTCGAAATTTACTTACCTGGTAGTTTAAAGAGATGAGAATACCTTGCTTTCTTTTTGAATTGTACTTTCCCGATTATTTCCTCTTGATGAGTGAGTTTTATACTCATAATTGAGTGTGTTTGAGCTTAATCTTTTGGTTGATTTTAAGTGTTTGTGTTTATTCATGCATGTTTTACGTTGTTTTTTAGGAATTGGGACAAAAGTTACTTGGATCGACGTTTGGGGTTGCTAGATTCGCGTTTTCGGCCTGCCATTTACACAACAGTCACTTCAGAGACAATTTGAGTATTGCTCCGTACCTTATTTCTAAATACTAAAAGAATGAAAGTTGTAGATCTACTTCTCCTCTTTCCGGAACATCTTGAATCATAAAAATTGGAGTTTGGACGAAGAAGTTATAACCATTTACCCAAAGGACGTCGGAGCAGAAAATGTTAGAGAATGGGGCCAGCGCCGGGGCGCCCATTTTAGGCTTATGCCTAGCGCCGGGGAGCTGGGGAGTAGTCTTGCACCACCATGCCCAGCGTTGGGGCGCTGGGGAGCTGGGGCACTGGGGAAGGTCCTGGCAAGGCTTGGATGCATTTTGGGGCGAATTTTGACACCTTTTTCACTCCAAATTAGATTGGGTTTGTTCCTAAGCTAAAAATTAGACTTGTAACCTATAAATACATGATGTAAGGCATAAATTAAAGGGAGATTACGTAGATTAGCTTAGATAAAACACTCCATTAGATTATAATATAAACCCTAGTTCTTAATTAGCCATTGGAGATTGAAGCAAATTGAAGAACACTGAAGATCAAGAGCAAGAGCAAGAGGGGTGCATCAGATTTGCTGACAACGATTCGATTCTCTTCTCTTATCATACTTTTATCTTTTAATGCCTATTCAATTGTGGATTCTTGGTTTTAATTCATTAATTATGAGCTAACTCTTTTATTAAGATTCCAATTGAACATTTTATGGCTATAAATTAGTTATTTGATTTATTCTAATTATTTGTGTCAAAGTGAGTTATTTATCTTGCCTTATGCTTATTGATTAATTATCTGATCAGTAATTACCTTGTTACTCTAGAAGGAATTGAAAGAGGAGTTCTAGGGTTAGAACAAGGCATGATATCATGTGACTTAGTTATTTGCAAAGTGAATAATTAAGTTTGTGAATTGAATAGAAATATATGTTCACCGCATGTAACACATAAGGAATTGGGATTGAAAAGAGTTTAATTCAATTGTTTTGCATAGGAATATAGCAAGATTAATCTGGATTAAATAGAAGGCAATTGATCACTTGGAAAAGGACCTTTGGCATTTGAGAATTCCTGTTAAGTAGGCATAAATATTGGGATAATTGGATAATTGATTTAGAGTTCATAATTTGGGATATTGAAGTCTTAATCCTTATTTATCTAAATTCATTCAAATCTTTGTTTTGTTTACTTAATTTATTTTAGAATAATTTCTTTTAATTGTTAATTTTGTTTTCTTAATTAGAAAAATCATGATTTGAGATTGTTTAAATAAAATTAGTTTGATTATGAATTAGTACTTGTTGATTTTTATTAAATAATTCCTCGCGGGAACGATACTCGACTTTCACTTTATTACTTGTTGACCGTGTATACTTACACGTATTTATTGATTGCGAAATCGACCAACAAGTTTTTGGCGTCGTTGCCGGGGAATTAATTTAATAATTTTTTAACAATATTGATTTCAATCAAATTAGTCTTAATTTAAACATTTTTATTTTTATTTTTAATTCACTTCCTATATTTCTCTCTTTTTAGGTACCATAGATGACTTTGCGTATCAATGGCCATACACGAATATGACTCAACTAAGGGAAACAGGGATTGATGGACTTAATACATTTTCTGTAGAGCCAATACAAATTGAGGCAAATTCGAAGACGTTGGAGGTTATCGCAGCCCAACAGAGTCGAAGGATGGCAAAAATGACCCAGTCAAGGGGAGCAGAGATTGACAGACTCGCAACACTTTCGGCATTGTCAGCACAGATTGAGACACTTTCGAGGAGGTTAGACGCTTTTGAAACACAACGTCACAATGCACCATCAGTTTTGAGCCGGTACAGTATGGTGGTGATTACCCCAACAATTATGTCTATCCCAACAACTATCATCAGGATTGGGGGTATCACCCAGATTTTTTATGGAGTAACAATCAAGCTCAAACACCTAGATAGAAAAACACATCCGAATTTCAAAATCAGACTCGACAACAGCCAGAGAGGAAAACAAGTTTGGAAGAAGCTTTGGAAAAATTCATTTTAGCTACTGACAAAAGGATCGATGAATAAGATAAGTTATTTAGTCAAGTATATATGAATGTGAAAAGCCAAGGTGTTTCATGGAACCATACTCATCAAGATCAATTTTATGCTCCAAGTTCAATGTCCCCACCGGATTTCTCGTGTCCACCTCCACTACAACAGGAAGAACATTCAAATTTGGTGGAGGTTTTGTCCAAGTACATAGCTTCATGTGAGGAGAGGAGGATTAATCAAGAGATATTGAGTCAAAATTTTACGAACCAAACGGAACAACTAACCAATGCCTCAAACATTTGTCCTCAATACACTTGGCTCTATGACATGAATTCCGAGACTGATGGTGAGCTCGAACAAAATCTACAACCGGATGTGCCAAATTATATAGATGTTAAAGGAGAGGAAAGACTTGGGGACCAAGAAAAGGAGATCGATGAAGATTTAACTGTAAGATTCAACGAAGATGGACCGATTTCATTAATATCCCATGTGCCTCCTCCACCAAAGTTCAATAATCCGGGCAATTTTGCAAAACCATGCCCAATTAGCAGTCATGTTGTCGGCAAAGCTCTTTGTGACATAAGAGCTAAAATGCAGGTTATTGGAGTCATGGTGGGATGAAAAGGAAAAGATAGAGGAAGATCCCATTATGTTTATTAAGCTTCAATGCCCCAATTTGATCATAGACATAATGGAGAAAACACCTAGTTGTTGGACGTTCTTAATAGGGAACCTATCTCCAAAGAGCATGCTAGGTGACTTCAATTCAAGGGTTTTTTTACTAATGGGAACCTCCTAAAAGAGACATTGCTTCGATGGATGGAGGTTCCTCAATTTTGTAGGGAATTGGATAGAGAATTGAAGAAGTCAGGCTGAGACTATAAAACAAGCGCTTATTGGGAGGCAACCCAAGTTTAATTTTTAGTTTTAGTTTTTATTAGGTTTTATATTAGCAGTTCTGAATTTGCATTTATTTAGGATTTAATAAAATTGCTTCTATCATGGTTTTATAGGTTATTCAAGTCAAATTCAAGTGTGGTGCCCAATTTATTCTATGTGCCTAACATATTCTCCAAACTTAGCGGACAAGGAGGAAGATTGCTATATTTTCAGGGAAGTCCTCTGCTTTAATTTTTCTATCTTAGTCATTGAGGACAATGTCTAGTTTAAGTTTGAGGGGTATTAGTGTCATATTGCATATAGTTAGTTATCTGAATAGTAGTTCATTTTTTTATGTGTTAGCATTGTGTTTTTTTGTGTGTTAGCATTGTGTTTTTTTTAGGTTGCATATAATACATGGTAGTTATTTTCATATTTATATATGTGTTGCATTAGTATGTGTTCATGTAGTATAATTTAATTTTTTTTGCATGAATCTGTGTGATCGATTGGTGTGGTCTTAGCTCGGCCTATGATAAGAGTGGTTTTGCATGTTACCTTGAGCAGTATTGATAATTGATGACGAGTTCTAATTTTAATCATGATGATAATATGAGCCTGTCTTAAACTTATGTAACCAGTTAGCACTTAATGTTTAACTGTTTTAATCTACTTGGTTCAAGGGTTTCATAATTTGTTTATGAGGGAAAATCTTGGTTAAAATTTAAGGAAATTAGTGAACTGGCGGTAAAGGTTGGAATTACGTAAAAGTTTGAGTTTGGGGGAATCTATGGGATATATATATTACAAAAAGAGAAAAAAAAAGAAATGATGAAAAGAAAAAAAAAGAAAAAGAAATAGAAAATCCAGAAAAAGAAAAAAAAAGAGAATAAACACCGTGGCATGCTTGTCTAGTTTTGTGGCCTTTGTTACTTGAGTAAGTAAGCCCTAGGGGATTGTCTTTACACCTAGCGCCCTAAGGTCTTAATGGATTGAGAGTTGTTGGTCGAAAGCTCGTTAAGGTAGCACTGAAAAGCCTAAGGGAATAAGACATTGCACAGCCATGAGAAAAAAAAATGAATAAAACACGAGAAAGAGCAAAAATGCCCTCGTGGTTGAATAAAAGTATAAATAAATCTTGTATTTACCTTAAGACTTGGTAATTGCTTAGTTTTAACCGGAGTTGTCATATTCACAAAAGTAATTGAATTGGAACTAAAATTTTCCTTTTAAGAAGTTTGTTATGTGATTATCTTGAATTGTGGTTGGTTAGAATGGTTAACAAGCACACACACACAACATGGGTGATGACAGGTTTGGATTGACTAATTGGTTAGAGTTATGGACTTTGACTTGATTGGATATATTGTTTGAGTATCATTGGTATCTTTGAGGCCTGTTGCTATATATCATACTGATTTATTACTGGATTCGTAGGTGTATTAGGAAGTAGATCATGCATATGCATATATGTAGTTGAGTTTGTTTGTTTATTTTTAGTTCTTTTGTGTTTTTGCTTGAGGACAAGCAAATGTTTAAGTTTGGGGGTATTTGATGAGTGAGTTTTATCTCATAATTGAGTGCGTTTGAGCTTAATCTTTTGGTTGATTTTAAGTGTTTGTGTCTATTCATACATGTTTTACGTTGTTTTGTAGGAATTGTGACAAAAGTTACTTGTATCGACATTCGGGGTGGCTAGATTTGTGTTTTCGGCTTGCCATTTACACAACAGTCACTTTAGAGCCAATTTTAGTATTGCTCCGGACATTATTTCGAAAACCTTAAAGAAAGAAAGTTGTAGATCTACGTCTCCTATTTCCGAAACATCTTGAATCATCAAAATCGAAGTTCGGACGAAGAAGCTATGGCCATTTTCCCAAAGGATGTGAGACCAAAAAATTTCTAGAAAGTGGCCAGCGTCGGGGTGCCCATTTTAGGTTTATGCCCAAATTGAGAACCTTTGGGGAGTAGATCTTAAAGACCGCAATGCGAGTCTTTGAGGAAATCTGTCTTGTAAGGCTTGGACGCATTTTGGGGCGACTTTTGACACCTTTTTTACTACAAATTGGATTGGGTTTGTTCCTAAGCTAAAAATTAGACTTGTAACCTATAAATACATGATGTAAGGCATAAAATAAAGGGAGATTACATAGATTAGCTTAGATAAAATACTCCATTAGATTAGAATATAAAGCCTAGTTCTTAATTAGCCATTGGAGATTGAAGAAAATTGAAGAACACTGAAGATCAAGAGCAATAGCAAGAGGGGAACATCAGATTTGCTGACAACAGATTCTATTCTCTTCTCTTATCATACTTTTATCTTTTAATGCCTATTTAGTTGTGGATTCTTGGTTTTAATTCATTAATTATGAACTAACTCTTTTATTAAGATTCCAATTGAACATTTTATGGCTATAAATTAGTTATTTGATTTATTCTAATTATTTGTGTCAAAATGAGTTGTTTATCTTGCCTTATGCTTATTGATTAATTATCTGATCAGTAATTACCTTGTTACTCTAGAAGGAATTGAAAGAGGAGTTCTAGGGTTAGAACTAGGCATGATATCATGTGACTTAGTTATTTGCAAAGTGAATAATTAAGTTTGTGAATTGAATGGAAATATATGTTCACCGCATGTAACACATAAGGAATTAGGATTGAAAAGAGTTTAATTCAATTATTTTGTATAGGAATATAGCAAGATTAATCTTGATTAAATAGAAGGCAATTGATCACTTGGAAAAGGACTTTTGGCATTTGAGAATTCCTGTTAAGTAGGCATAAATATTGGGATAATTGGATAATTGATTTAGAGTTCATAATTGGGGATATTGAAGTCTTAATCCTTATTTATCTGAATTCATTCAAATCTTAGTTTTATTTATTTGATTTATTTTAGAATAATTTCTTTTAATTGTTAATTTAGTTTTCTTAATTAGAAAATTCACGATTTGAGATTGTTTAAATAAAATTAGTTTGGTTAAGAATTAGTACTTTGTGATTTTTATTAAATAATTCCTCGTGGGAACGATAATCTATATTCACTTTATTACTTGTTGACCGTGTATACTTGTACGTATTCATTGATTGCGAAATCGACCAACACCTCTCTATCATGATTTTCCCATTTCTCATCTCTTGTATTTCAGATATCATTCTAGAATATAGTTTCAAAATAAGGGTTAATTGACATGCCACATATTATCCCTATACTCTGACCGACCAATTAAATACAAAATATCTTAGGTAGGTCATACTAACGAAGGAATTACCCGTCTCTCCCTTCCTAGTTCTAGTCTCACATCTCAACCAAGGATCATATCCCTAAGCTTTGATACCAACTGTGACGCCCCCAAAACAGGTATACATCACCCATCTTGGGTCGCCAGATACATGGTACAGAACTCAACTACAAACTTAATAATACAACTGTCGGGTAATATATACGACAAAACATAGCTGAGTTTTTAAAACGAATATTGCCTTCTAGACAGTATCCACTCTCAATGGAGTTCTCATTACACTTATTATCACACTAAGTAGTGAGGAGTGCTAAAACAACCATCTCGGACCGTCACTCCATTCCCTAACTAGTCCCAGCTATATTCTCATTTCCTGAAGAGTAAAAGAAAGCAAAAGGGCGAGCTCAACTAGCCCCCCAATAAGAAATATTATGACTAAGATAATGCAGAATAAATTATCCTTAGCCTTCAACAGTGTTAAACTGATAAAATACAATAAACATCAAGTTTAACTGCAGCGGAATAAGCAATCCATTAGAAGAGTCAAGTAGAACATAATGTCTACTATCTCCTCTAGATTAAAAGTCCATCTTTTATATTTCATTCTTGTAATACTCATCAATAGTTCATTCTTATACCCAAGACAAAAAGAACTATCATCACCTATCTTCACCTGAACCACCAAAGATTATAGTTAAATCCATAATTCATATTTATAATCATGTAAATCAACAGTTTCTCCTTGCCACAAAGGATTAATAGAACGTTTACTCAATATCCTTACCCCAAAGGCTAAAGATATTCAAATGTAATAACAATGATCATACTAATCAGTTGTCTACCTTTGCACTACGAGCCAAAGATATTCAACTATAAAACCAATGGTTATGATCATACCAATCAATTGTCTCTCAGTGCACTATGGCCAAAGACATTCAACTGTTAACTAATGGTCATGATTCTGCTAATCACATCATCGAATTATCCATGCACTACGGGCCAAGGATATTTATTATTATCACCAGTGGTTATGATCATGTCATACACCTGTCCATCTTTGCACGTAAGCCAAAGATATAAAACTGTAAAACCAATAATCAATAATCCATCTTTGCACGTAAGCCAAAAATATACAACTGTAAAACCAATAATCCACAGTCCATCTTTGCACGTAAGCCAAAGATATACAACTGTAAAACCAATAATCAATAGTCCATCCATGCACGTAAGCCAAAGATGACTTTCATCACAATATAAGCATGAGGATGATGACAATGATATAAGCATTAATCAAACGAAATCATGGATAAATATTAAAGAATTTAAATTTATCCAGAGTTTAAAAATATCCAAATTTTCAACATGATACTGCTTTGTGGAGTAAAATTCAAGAATAATATTCATGTACCAAAAATAATTTGGACAGAAAAGAAATATATTTTTTGGGTAAATAGTACTCTGTGAATAGTAACTCGTGAATAGTAACTCATGAATAGTAACTCGTAAATAGTACTTCGTATTCGTACATAGTACCATATACATAAATAATGTCATATACACAAATAGTGCCATATACATGAATAGTGCCATATACGTGAATAGTGTCGTATACGTGAATAGTAACCCCGATACAAAAAGATAAAGTTTCACAATAAAATCCATATCAATATTTATAACACCTTAATCCAAATGTTATAAATCACTTAATAATCTCATAATCTAATATTATTAATATTACCACAATATTTTAATCATTTCATAAACTTATAAATAATTTATTTTAATTGTTTACACTTTACTAATTAATGTATTTAATCATCCTAAAATGCCAAACTCATAAGATTTCATCACCAATAACCAAAACTCTCATAAAAAATCTGCATATACCTTTTATAGGATTCTCAAGCCATAAAATCATATTTTCCAATTTTCTTACTTCACATAACATATTTAATTCATTTACTCATAACTAGTCCATTTTTATGAAAAACACTAAATCAGTACAAACAAATTTTCTGGGATTTAATAAAATATAGTCCCATATTGAACAAATATTCTTCCAAGAATTTTTAAAACTCATTTACTATTTTTTATATGGCTAAAACTGCAGAATATTTAGACATTTATCAAAAATTGTATTTTTGTCCAAAAATTTAGAAATTTACAGGGTATACTCCTGTGATATACATGTACTCCTAATAAAAATTTCACCAATTTTGGAGTTAACCACAAGGAGTTATAAGGGTTTACTTTTAAAATAGTATTTTCCTATAAAATTCATAATTCCTAATCTATACATCAAAAAATCGTCATTTTTGGACACAATCTAGAAAACTCATCAAATTATCATTTCAAAGTTTTCCAGAATTTTTGAGGGTCGAAAAAATTACGAAACTGCCCCTAGCAAAAACCCCTTACACACAACGGTTAAACGAATATAATATTCCATACGAATATTGAACGAAAATAATATTCCTTACGAATATTAAACGGATATAATGAATATTGAACGATTATAATATTCATACGAATACTAAAAATAATATCTCTTCAGAATATAAAAAAAATAATAACCCTTACCTCAGAAGACGACTGTATACTGGAGTAGTGAAGTAGCAGACTTCGCTTCTTCTTTCTCTCTATAACTTCTCTCTCTATAGCTTCTATCTCTATAATTGGTCTTGTGAGACTTAGTGAATTGGTGAAAAATAATGAAGGAATGAGCTTCTATTTATAGGAAAATATAGTTTCAATAATTGCACGTTTTGAGGCTCAAAATATTACAGTATAATACCATTATCTTTTCCTTCATTTTTAATTTAGTCATGTAATATTATCAAACTTGCACCACCTCCCCTAATAGTAAATCATGTGACTCAATAGTAAATCAGGTGACTCAATAGTTCTAAACATGTGAAAAAATTAATTATAGTATAGTACCTTAATCTATACCTTCATTTTTAATTTAGTCATGCAAGTATTACCAATCTTGCACCAATTCCCCTAATAGTAAATCATGTGAATCAATAGTACACACATTTGAACACATAGTTATAAGCATGTGAATTAATAGCAATTAATTGCTCATTTATCCGACTAATTACCCGATTGGTCAATATAACTTCCAGACATCAATTATTATCGAAATAAATGTCGATTTCCACTAACACTAAAAATCTCAACACAATGGAACTATCAATCTCATCTTTAATCAACACGAACTTATTCATCATTAATATTATAACTCACAATATTTAACAACCAGATCGTTCCCAGGAAAGAGGGGGTTTTTCGATATGGATTTCTCTCTTCTGGTGCGCAATTAGGTGACCAAACCTCTCCTTGACAGAACTTCTAGACATTGTCAATATTGCAAATAGTAATATGAATAACTTTGTCGTCTCAATTATTGATTTAATAATATAAATGATTATGCAGATGATACTGTGACAATAATTGAATCAATAATATGAGCAATATGATGCAACAATTACTGTAGCAATAATTGAGTATAACTGAGTGACTTCTTACATAAGCATTAATAATTAATACCGTATGTTACTATGCAACCACACATATTACTGTACTTTTATCACCGATTATTTTATGAAAACTTTCTTACTTTGAAAATTTTTCAAATATCACCCTTAACTTTAAACTTTTATCAATTTAACTATTAACCAAAATAGAAAAATTGAATACTTTTATTTCATAAAATTTGGGATCTCACAATATGCTTCTGTTTTAACCTTGTTATTACACATTTGACACATTAACATAATCATTAAGCCATGTTATAATGAACGACCAAAGTCTACAGAAGTAGTAGACTTTACTGTCTGTGATTGGGTACTGGCACGACCGCGCCAGTTTTACACTGAATAATAGCATGCCCGAGCGGCAAGAGTGCGCCAAGATACAAATACCATCGCGGCATCGTCGCGCATGCGATGTATCGATTTCGGTTTTTACGAGCGAACTTAGAATCTGTTATAGGCCAAAAATCCCAATTCTACAGAATTTCACCACACTTCAACATCTAGAACTTTGGAATATCCTAGTTAAGCATGCTATACACCATTCTATATACAAAAACATCACATATGCATCATTTTGAGGAATCAAAACCATAGTTTGAGGAATCAAAACCATAGTTTTTCTAAATTTCTTCATTTTTACACTTTTAACGAATTCGATCGCCACGAATTCGTTTCTTAATCAATTAACATGATTTAAACTACGCCGCTTTCGTTTCTTAACATACTAACATAATCCAATAACAAACTACAGATTATTACAAATATAAAGCATCAATTTTCGTACTTTCGAAAGACATTTTTTCAAATATGAACACTGTTATTTCATTTTCTTTCTACACACCAATTTCTCATGAATTTGATCAACAAGTATCAAGTATACATGACGATTAACAGATTTTGCAAACCATATGCACATACCTCTACCGCCATTCACATGATTTCCAAATCATATCAAATATATATATATATATATATATATATATATATATACTACCAAAACTAAAAATAAAAATAGGAATAGTTTATACCTTGAATCTTTGATGGTATGATAGCCAAATTAAGAGAAATCTTTTCCCCAAAACCCTTCTTCTCTAACCCTCCAATATCATTGTGTTCTCTTCTTCCAAGCTCTTTCTCAAAACTTTGATATTTGGCCTTAGCAAAGAAAAAAAAACAAGACGCGATGAAATACTGACTCCCACTTCCCCACTAACGTCAAGTAAAAACCCAACAGGTGGCGTCAGTTAGAATAATCCAAAGGCCACAAGGAATTTTTTGGCTAAACGCATAAACCCCAACTAGATTATTTTAATAATATTTATATTATATAGTTACACTTGTCACACTTTAATTTGATTAATTTAAATAACTTTAGTTTAGTTAATTTAAATAACTTATAATAAAAATCTTATTATCATTATACTTATAATTAATAAATAATTATATATCTAATTTAATTAATAAATTAGACACATCACTTTATTTAATTTATTTATTTCCTTTAATATTAAAAAAATTCATTTAATTCAATTATTTTCTTAAATATTAAGCAATTGGTTTAATTTAATTATTTCCTTAAATTAAATCCTTCAAATAAAATTATCATTACTCATTTAATTAATCAATTTAGTTACTAAATTAATTCACCACAATTCATCAATTATTTATTTTCCTAAATAAATAAATTATTTAAAATATTTATTTAATTCAATAAATATTTAAATTAAATTACAAATTTCTCGATCATTACACATTCCATGTCCAGATTGTAAGTTATTAATTGTCAAACCTCATTGACCAAGCATGACCAAGGAGTTTTTGGGTAACCCAAAAACGCATTATCTGAGTCTTACAAGGTTTTTAATCTCTTTGATCTGTCAGGTATGATGTTGTTTGTTGATGTTGTTGTAACCAGGTTGTAGTGTGTTGTATGGACTCTAGATCCATGTCCTTAGATCTCTTAAACAATCAACAGGATTGAGGAAGTGGATGGTCAAACTAGGCCATCCGGTCACGAATTTGTTTTCTGGAAATTTCAGAAATCGTTAGAACAAGCCCTCTGACAGGGTTTGACCAAGTCATAACTTATGATTCTGTTATAGTTGGACTGAGATCATGGTATGTAGTTGTTCCTTGACATGTGCACTACATGTTTGAACCATGAGATTGACCAGTGGATGACCAGAACCTAGATTAAATTGGGCTAGAAAGTACCTAGTCGAAACTGTATGGGTTTCTAGGTAACCTAGAAAACTCAGATGATGTTTGACAACAATTTTGGGGGCTCTGATCTCCTTATTTTAAGTTATAAAAATTAACTTTTAATAATTTGATATAGTTTTCATAAATATTAGTATTTATTTGAATATTATTGGTATATAGTTTATTTAATAAATGTATTAAAAATGATTTTTATTATATTAAAAATCATTTTAAATGATAATAAGGTATTTAATAATATTTTAAGTTATAAAACATAACATTTAATATTTTAAGATAAATTTCATTCATTATTTAATATTAATGATATTAGATTTATTTAATAATTATATTAAATAATTAGTTTTAAAATGATTTTAATATTATAAAAATCATTTTAAATAAAAATAAGGTGTTTAAAAATATTTAAAGTTATAAAATATAACTTTTAATATTTAAAGGAAAATTTCATTAATAATTTAATATTAATGATATTAGGTTATTTAATAATTATATTAAGTAAATAGTTTAAAATGATTTTATTGATTTAAAAATATTTAAAAAGGATATAAATGAATTAAAAATATTTTAAGTTATAATAAATGACTTTTAATATTTTGATAAATAATGTATTAATATTTAAATATTAATGATAATTATATAAAATGATTTTAACTATCTTAAAAATCATTTGAGGTAATATTAAAACTTTAAAAATATTTTAAGTTATTATAAATAACTTTAATATTTTGTCAATGGTTTCATTAATATTTTAATATTATTTAAATATTAATGATAATCTGAATTATTTAATATTTAAATCATTTAATAATTGTAAGACCCCAAATTATTAATAAATGAAATTTATTTTCCTCTATTTATTATTTTGAAATAGTAAGGGTCGATTTGATTAATGTGGATAGTTATGGGTAAAATACGCAAATATTTCGAATAAGCAAGTGGTTATAAAATATTCAATATTGTCGGGGAATATTCGTTTGATCGTGGAATATTCGAATCGCTTGTCAGAAATATTCGTGCGACGGCCGCGATCTTTTATGGGCCCCATAACTGAAAGCGATTGGATGAAGAAAACGACAAATATAAGTTGTTTATAAATAACTTGGCGTAGTTATTCTTAGAAGTAATCTTGTTGGAATACCCATTGGTTAAAACACACTAATACGCGTTGTTGAACAATAAGAAGCACTGCAGTATTGCACCAATTATTGATTCTTACGTAAGAAGGCACTACTCAATAATTGTTACGATAATTATCGCTCGATATTTTATTTTATTGATTCAATAATTGTTGCGTTGATATTTTATATTGTTGTTGTTTCAATAATTGTCATTACACGTATTTTTATTATCGAAGCAATAATTCATATTATCCTAATAATATTATTAGATAACATTATTGGCAATGTCTAGAAAGTTCTCATCTAAGGAGAGGTTTGGTCACCTAATTGCGCTGCGATGAGGAGAAATTCTTATTGAAAGCCCCTCTTTCTGAGAACTGCACGGTTGTCAATAATGTGATTCCATAATATTATTTGTGAATAATTAATTATTGATTTATATGATGAGGAAAATATTGATTTTATGTGGATATAGATGGAAAAAATTTTAAAATGACAATTGTTGAAAATTAATATTTTATCTTTTTTGATAAAATAATTCATTTAAATATATTATTTTAATAATATATTAACGGTGATATTTTTATAATGAATGTGGGATATATGAGTATATGAGGAGGAAGAGTATTTTGTGGCATTAAATGATTAACACATGTTTTGTGTGTCGGTGGACCCCATTTCTTGATTTGAAATTTGATTATAAAATTGTAAAATCGTCTGCTTTGTGGATTTCTTTCAATTTCTGTTTGGAATTTGGAAAACTTTCTTCTGCAAAGTTGTAGAGAATTGAATTTCCTATAAAAACTCGCAAGATTCGAATTTTCTGATAAAAGGGCTATTTATTATGAATTATTGAAGTTTGAGAGTTAAAATAATTGATTTTTGGAGTTTTAATTAATTATTTGGAGAAAAACGTTTTTGGTGAGTTTGTGAACCTCATTTAACATGTGCTATGGCTGAAATCAGATTTCAAAGGTGGGCTAAGGAATTTTGTTTATAAATTATATTATTATATTCAATTTTCTGCTTTGGTGTTCTAAGCAATTTCCTATAAATAGGGTGCTTAGGTTAGAATTGAAAATCACACCAGAAACTGAAGTTTTCTCTCTCTATATTATCGAGCGTATTCTTGTGAGTATTTTGAGTATACTTTGAGTATTGCTATACGGTGCAAGTTCAAGTCATAGCCTATATCCGATGTTTCAACTAGAAGTACTGTCTTTCGAGGTAAGAGATGTTATTTTCTTCTCAAATGATATTATTTCTTCAATATCATTATGCTGAAATATTGGTTGGAACTTTTATCAAATTTGGAACTTTTTCATGTCGGGGTTACTATTCATGAGTTACTATTCACGAGTTACCTATTCACGAGTACTATTCATGAAGCGTGAAGATGTTTTTGTGGAATTTCTATCTTTTGGTGTCTGAGTTACTATTCACGATACTCGGCATTATTCACGTATACTGAGACTATCCACGAATCACGGCACTATTCACCTAAAAAAGTGAAAATTTTTCTTTTCGTCTAAAATATCTATTCTTCGGATACTAGCTTTGATTGTATCCATGTTTTGATCATTCTTGAATTTTACTCCACTCGATTACTTATGAAGTATTTTTGAACTTGGATTGTTTAAAATACTGAATCCTTAATATTTGTTCTTTTGTTTCACCGGATTCGCTTTTCTTTGAAATATTTTTCATCATCCTCGGTCCTAAATGATGATATTCTTGAATATCTTTGGCACAGAGTGCAAAGATGAATGATTTCTTGATGAATATCTTTGGCCGTAGTAGTGCAAAGATGAACAGTGTTTAGATGAATATGACCAATCGATGAATATCTTTGGCTCAGTAGTGCAAAGATGAATATTTGATTCCGTATATATATTAATTGATGTTACAGGATAAAATATCGACGATGAACTTTTAAATTCATATATAGAAGATAGTAGTTTGCATTCTCTACTTAACTCTTCTAATGAATTATTATTTCCAATGCGAATATTGATTTAAAATCATTTGTCTATTGTATTCTATTAGATTTTTCCTGTTGAAGACTAACGATAATTTGTTGTATATTATCTTAGTCATAATATTCTTTTACCGGGTTAGTTGAGCTCACCCTTTTCCTTGTTGTTCCATTTTTCTTCTCAGGAGGCGAGAATGTAGCGAGTACTAGTCGGGGTATGGAATGAAGGTTCTAGAGAGAGTTGTTTAGTAGTCCTCACCATTTTTGTAAAATAATGTATCAATAATTATGATGGAGATTTATTTGCGTGTGGATATTGTCTAGATGGCAATATCTGTATTTAAACTCACAGTTTATATGTTGTAATAATAAAGTTGTAGTTATTTCTGTACCATGTATTTGGCGACTCAGAATGGGTTGGATGGAATGGACCTACTTTGGGGGCGTCACAATAATGATTCCAGTGTTTGAAAAATCATTATAAATTATAATAATTGTTTAAAAATTATTATAAGTCTATGAAAAATAATATTACTAATATTTAAATAGTCTAAATGAATATTGAACTCCAGAATAGAGTTTTAGACTCGTTAATTACCTGATAAAGTTATCGGTACACCGAAATATTTCAAAAATTGGTTTGGACTTATTTAAAGTGTCTATATACGTGTTTGTTTATGATCCAATGACTGATATAACTATGTGACAATGTGATTAGGTTATGTGTAGACTGTAAATAGCAGTACTGTGTGTTATAATATGTTATTCTATTCGATAAAATGATCTTATTAATGATAGGTCTCGGTATAAAAGATAAAACTAAGTTGTGTAAGTAGCAGATCAGGCAAGTATCTAACCTTTGCATTTACTTTATGCAATGGACATGTGTAAGTCAGTTTCAGAACTTTATTGTTGTTGTTATTTTTTATATATCTATAATCTTGTAATCATGCCAGTTTATGGATTCCATTCAATCATTGTTTGTCAATACAGTATTACTATATGATCAAGATTTATATATTCTGTTCGTTAATTTCTAAGCATGGTTATACAAGTGTCCTCACTCAGATAATTTATTGTATTTAATCACATGTTGATACATACTTTTTGGTTTTTAGTATGTATACATTGACTTAAAAGCTGTCTAAGCTATTTGAATCGGCTAGACATAGATTTAAAAATAGCGTTGAGATATGTCTTAGCTTATTAGTCTAGGTAGATGAACATTTATTAGAACTTGATAGATTTGAGATTAGAACTCAATTATTATTGACAGGTCGATGCCAATTGTTTCAACTTGATCAAAAAAGCGATAAGATATTGAAATCATAGTATTTCGTTGTTATTATTCAAATTCTGGTTATAAGACTTAGAAGAACAACCTTTTTATATAAAAGGAAAACTTTTGATCGTATATTCGGCCATTGCGTGCGTTTTAAGTATTATGCATAATATAAGGTATAATTAAGCTGATCACTTATTATACTTGCAGAGAGGTATGACTTAATCTTTATGGTTATTTGATACACCTAGGTATATCAAAGTAAACTTTTGATAGTTACTCGAGAAGAGAAGTTCAAGATCCTTAGGGATCACTCAGCATAGACTCTGGAAAAATATTCCACTTTGTTATTGTGTATAATTAATTCTTGTTATTCAATTGAATATCGAAAATCGAAAACAAAGTTCGTGGTCTGTAGACTACTCACCAATTACAATCAGTACATATTTTTAAAATTTGAAATAGATTTGATATGTTGATTAGAATTGTTTTAGTTTACTTCGCCACTGTTGATTCGTTGTAGAAGTGCCTTTCAAAGAAAATATTTACTTCTTTCAGCTAACATTTATTGTCTGCAATTACTTTCTGGGCACCCAAATGCTCATTCTTGCTTTAAATGTAAATGTATTCAGCTAAACGTGATCAACCTGAAGGTTCAGACAAGAACAAAGGAAAGGGAAAGCTAGCAGAATAAACTTTGTGGTATCTTATGTAATAGTTAGTCTATATTAAGATGATAATATTTATTATCTATCATGTAAAGTAATGTAGTAAAGGTTGAGAAACTGAGATTAGAAAACTCTGTTGTATGTAAATTAAATTCGATATTATTATTATTATTATTATTATTATTATTATTATTATTATTATTATTATTATTATTATTATTATTATTATTATTATTATTATTATTCCGCTCAAAGAAATGGTATCGTGAAGCACCGAGTTCGGGTTTCAAGTAATTGAATTTGGGGGCGTCACATTCTAAGGGTACATTATCTCTTCATCAGGGAAAATCTCAGCCTCCCTTATCATTTCTAACTCTCCTAATTCGATCAAATTTTGAATTAGATGATGCAAAGCCCAACATTTCTTAGTGGCATGTCGTGAAGAATTTGAGTGATAAAAGCATGTCCTACTGGGTTCGAAATACTTTGATCAAGGGTCTGTGTAAGACCCCAACTTTTTATGAATAAAGATTTAATCTTCTCTAAATATTATTTTGAATAATAAGGTATGATTTGATATAATGGTATAGTTATGGGTGATATGTGCAAATTTTGCAAAAGAAGCAAGTTGTCATAAAATATTCATTTAGTTGGGGAATATTATTTTTATCGGGAAATATCTGTACGACGACACAATCATTAGTGGACCCCACATAACGGAATAACTGTCGGATATAGAAAGCGACAGAAATAACCTTTTTATAAAAATAATGGCATAACTTTTATCGTTAACAGTTGAAATACCTAGTGATAAAAGTACAGTAATACACATGGTTGCACAGTAGCACACGGTATTGTACAATATCTCTGATTATTGATTCTTACTTAAGAAGTCACTCAGTTTTATTCAATTATTGCCACAGTAGTTGCTGCATAGTATCTCATATTATTGATTCAATTATTGTCACAGTATCATATGCACAATATTTTATATTATTAAATCAATAATTGAGATGACACAGTTATTCATATTATTATTTCCATTATTGACAATGTCTAGAAAGTTCTATCGAGGAAAGGAGTTAGGTTATTTAATTTTGCGCCAATAAGGAGAAGTTCTTATCGGAAAGCCTCCTCTTTCCTGGAAATGATCTGGTTGTCAATATTGTGAGTTATAATATTAATGATGAACAATTGTTAAAAGATTAAAAATGTGTTTATTAGAGATAAGTGATTTATGGTAAATATTTATTCAATTTTTGAAAAAAATAGATATATTTTTTATGAACTATTTGTTGTAAGTTTGGCTTATTACATGGACCCCCACTTACTCATTTTTTAAAATCACCGGTAGATAGTTGTCTCAGTTTTGTTTTATTATTATTATAATAGTAATAAAATAGAAAACTTTTTATATAAAATAGAATATTTTTTATATTATATATAAAGTTATTTATTTTATTAGATTATAAATAGAATATATTTTATTTTATATAAAATTTTGCTTTATTAGAATATTTTATTACACAGTAATGAATATTAAAAGTTAGATTTTCGTTGAATTTTCTGCACCCGTGAATTGTTACTGTGTGTCCGCGATTATTTTCTTAAATAGTGACATGCCATTCTCCTATAAATAGGATGTTTAGTTAAGAAATGAAAATCACACCAGAATCAGAGAATTCTTCTTCAATAATATTGTACGTATTTCTTTTGAGCATAAGAATACTTTGAGTGTAGCAAATAGTGCAAGTTTTCTTCAAAAATATCTTCGCTATACCAGTCCGAATTACTCTCCTACTAAGGTAAAGGATATTATTTTCGTTCAATATTCGTAAGAAATATTATTTTCTTCCATACTCTATATTATGTAAGTAATATTATTTCATTTCATATTCCTAAATCTACCGTTATTTTGATAAGTATTGCTTCTATACTCCCTGAAATTAGTAGAATATCCTTGAATTGTGTGCTTCATCTAGTATCGTTTCACTGAAATATTTTTCTGAACTTTCTTATTAAATTTTAATCTTTTCATGCCGGAGTATTATTCACGGGGTACTGTTCACTCAGGTACTATTCAAGACATACTATTCACTCGGGTACTATTCTCTCGGGGTACTATTAACTATAAAATTAGTTTCTTTTCTGTCCAAATTATTTTTGATACATGAATATCATTCTTGAATTTTACTCCACAATTAATTATCATGTTGACAATTTGAAAATTCTTAAACTCTGGATAAATTAAATTATAAATCTTTAATATTTATCATTGATCTCACTTGATTATTTTCTTATATCATTGTCATCACACTACAACACAAAAGCTTATCAGCGACCACATATTTGCGATCGCAAATGGTCGCAGATGAGTATTAGCAACCGCATACGGTCGCTAATATTAGTCGCAGGTAATCTGGTCGTTGGATGGACATCAGCGACAGTCGCTAATATTAGTCGCAGGTAATCTGGTCGCTGGATGGACATCAGCGACCAACAATAGCTACCGACTTATTAGCGACCACATTCTGCGACATCATTCGTCACTATTCTGAGTCATGCCGAGTCATCTGTCAGGTGTGTTGTGGCACACATGTCAGCAACCGCATCGGTCGCTAACTTCCAAGAAGGTAATGCGGTCTCTGTTACAGTATTAGCGACCGCATGCGATCGCAGATGTGTTTCCTTTTTTTTTAAATATTTTTCCTATTTTATTGATTTCCCAAAATTAACCTGCTTTGTACCTGCTTTCTATCCCAACACACAGTAGTATATATAAGCGTCCATCCATGATAACTACCATATGATAAATATTAATTCATGATAACTACTATATGATAACCATCCATCGATATAATAGAATCGTAAAACAACACAACATATACAATCGTAAACATCCATAAAATAGAATCGTAAACTAATACAATTGTCCAAGGAATGAATCTAAAAGAGTACAAGGCTTTAAAAATCTAAAAAATAAGTCTAGTAAGGCTTTAAAAATCTAACATGACTGGTCTAGCTCTTCATGGATCATCCAATTTAGTACCTTGTAATTAACAAAAGAATAAAACATATATGTTACATGTGTTGATACTGCTATGACTTGGGGAAAGATAAACAATAGACAATGTAGTGAAACGTATAAGTAAAACGATGATATATAATATCGATATATATACACGGTCGCCACCACGATCTTTGTGATGTTCTTCGCCACTTCGCTTCCTCCTTGAACTCATCAGGACTTAGAGAATGCAGATGCCCGCCCAGTATACAAAGAAGATCACGATTCTGATAGATCGCTCTCACACAGTCAGCAGAAGTATGATAGGCTGGATGACTTAATGACTATGTAGACTTGGTAGCAGAGCTGCCTGTGCCACTGATGGTCGGGTGTTGTTTTTGTCCTTGGCCTTTAACATAGGTTTTCTTCACGACAGATGCCCTCTCCCATAATTCTTGATCAATCGACGGACGCGAGGTGCCTTCAGGATAACGCTCATTCATTAAGCCCTTATAAGTGTCCTGTTAGAAGGTCAACAATTAAATAGTTAAAAATAAATAAAAAAATGCTAAAAAAGACCGTCACAATTTATAAACAACATATTAATATAAATTTAACTTATTACCGCTATCTGAACAACATCAGGCAGACCATCATGGGTGGCTACATACACATCCAACCAATTGATAGGTTGACCTTGAGACTGAGACTCCTACAGTTCATGTTCTCATATTAATATGTAAATATATAATATTTTAGCTACAAAACATGACTATAAATATAAAAATAAATAACTAAGCCAATAAGCCTGCTATACATATATATCACCACTGGCAAAGAATATGTTGCAATTTGTGATATAATCTTAGCCCTTATGCGTGCCTTTTGCCTTCAAATACACATGAGGATCTGTTTGAGGCGGCAGTCTTGCGTCTCTTGACCCAGCTCTCAGCTCTCCACTGGTCACACATTTGTACCCATATAAATTTGTGCGCTTCCACTGGGGCTATGCTCATGCATATCTACTACTCACCTTATCCTGGATGGTCAATCTAAGCATTGTGCAGGGCTTTCTATCATTCCTTGTTCAGATTATCTTTAGTTCGGACGTATATACGCCAAAAACAATGTCTCGATTAAGCGGTGCCGCATAAATCGTCCCATCTATACCGCTTCACGCAAATAAAACAACAATAATAATATTAAAACTGTTATATTACCATAATCTAACATTACTAAAAAATATTATTTGATTAACTATGTATTATCTATCAGAGTGATAAAAAAATATACCTAAAATTCAGCCCAAACTGCATCCTTATGGGCGAGAGGTGACCTCGCCCATGTAATCACTGGCGTATGCCAATTCTGTAAGTATGATTGTGAAATGCACGTCACAATTTTAATATCTTGAAAATCACTACAATATACAATAATTTACATTAAAATATATTTATAACAATGGAAATATTAAACCCTTATATATACACGATGTTTAACTTACGTGCTTTCAGGAGGAGGACGGATCTGTATGAGAATGCGATCATCTGGATTTGTCGGGGCCTTCGGCACAAGATTACGGCCCTGACCCAACCCGCACTTTCATGCTGCTGGTTCAGAAGACATCTATAAATAAAAAAAAATAGGTTGTTAGTATGAGTTATAAATGAAAGGTACATAAACATGTCAAGGATATAGAGAACATTGTCCATATGTAATTGTATGTAATACAATTAAAACTAAACATACATTTTATAGAAAAGGACAATAATGACAATTAATTATATGAAATAGTTAACTACGATTACTATAAATGAAAGGTACATAAACATGACTGCAAAATAGTTAACTACGACAACTATAAATGAAAGGTATATAAACATGTTAAGGATATAGAGAAAATTCCTATATTTAGTTCATTGTAATACAATTAAAACTAAACATACATTTTAATGAAAATCGTTGTCTGAGTCAGAATCATTTTGTACTAGTAACAGAGATTCATAACCATCTTCTTTTTCAGATTTTGTGTTAGTGTCAGTCAATAACTCTTCCTTAGTATCACTGTCATCTGGCACAATAATTGTCTCAGGATCTAATTCACCAGGTTCATCTCCACCCTCTAACTAGATTACATCATTGTTGTCCTTTATATTTATTATAGGAGGTCTATGAAGCATCTCCTCTTGGTAGAAATCCTCGTCTATTACTTGGACACGACTGCGCATGGGAGTATGAATTACAACTTGTCAATCTGTAGGTGGTCTATCCCTTTTCCTAATAGGACTAGAAGTGTAGTAAACTTGTATTGTTTGAGTTGGTAAAACAAATGGTTTGTTGGAGTAAGCCGACCTATGGAGGTCAATAGCGACGATTCCATGTCTGTCAACACATATCCCTTTTTCTGAATCAAACCAATGAAACTTGAACAAGTTAATATGACCCCCGTACGTGCCCTTGTACGACAACTCTACGATTTCCTCCAACTCCCCATAAAAGGCACGACCAAGCTCATTGTAACAATCTCCTTGAACACACACTCCAGTATTAGTTATTCTTTTACCGTGACCATATGTCTTTGTATGAAATTCACAAACATTTATTTTGTAACCATTGCGAATGACTTGGTTCCTGTCTGGACCCATAGCTAGGACTTGTATATTTGGAGCAATCATTCCCTCATTAACAGCCTATAAAAAATCAATTGAATTAAATACATTCATAAATTAATATGTTATATGTCATTCTTAATTAACTTAGCTTACTTTGTCCTTTAGCCAAAGAGCAAATTTTTGATCACGACTAACTTGAATATCTTTATCAGTGATGCTGGGCTGATTTGCTTTTAACTCATCATCTTATGTTCTATACAATTTTATAAAAATTAACATATATTAATATGAGATTGCAGGTTAAGATATAGGTCTAATACATATGAATTTTACATGTATACCTCGTAAATTCATCAATCTCATCGCAATTGAGAAGAATGTAAGTATGCGCATCATGTAATTCTTGCTCAGAAAGGAATATGCGCTTTTCTTTTCCATAAGCGTGACCAGGTAAACCAAATACAGAAAGTTGACCATTTAGTTCAACATTTCCCCCATCATCATGTCTCGGGTCTCGATTGGCCTTTGTCAAGACTTCGTCGGGAAAATAATCTAAGACAAACGTAGATATCTCATCGAAACTATATGCCTTACATATCGACCCCTCGACATAAGCTCTATTCTTCACCTTCCTCTTAAGGTTTCCCATGACCCTCTCGAAAGGGTACATCCATATATATTGAACTGGGCCACCAACACGAGCTTTATAGGGTAGATGGATTTTTAAATGCTCTATAGAGTCAAAAAAGCTAGGAGGGAATATTTTTTCAAGCTTACACATGATCTCAATGATGTTCTTCTCAAGTATAGACATGTCCTTTTCATTTAACATTTTTGAACATGTCTCTAAAGAAATGAATAAGATCAGTCAAAGCATCCCATATTAGTTTATCAAGCAAGTCCCGAAATGCTATAGGCATGAGTCTCTCCATGAACACTTGACAGTCATGACTCTTCATCCCTTGCAATTTCCCACCTGTAACACACCTTGCAATGTTTGACGCAAATCCATCTGGTAGTTTTAGAGATTTTATCCATGTGCACACATCTTCAACCTGCTTTTTGGACAATGTGTACCTTGCATATGGTTTGACCATCTTACCATTAGTAGATTCATAAAGTTCTAATCCAGGACGCTTACAAATATCTTTCATGTCCAACCGTACCTTATCATTATCTTTCGTCTTGCCCACAACACCCATCACGGTGTTAAACACATTTTTGAACATATTCTTCTCAATATGCATCACGTCTAGATTATGACGAATCAAATTTGTAGACCAATAAGGCAGTTCCCAAAAGATGCTTCTCCGAACCCAATTATAAGACACGCCAAACCCATCGATGCTGTCAGAGGCAACAATCTTACCGAATGGGATGACCGACAATCTCATCACACGGTCATGCATCTCCATCCCCGACAGTCGTGGTGCTGGCATATCGTGATCTACTTTCCCTTTCCTGAAGTGTTCTCTATTTCTTTGAAACGGGTGATCTACCGGCAAGAAATGACATTGACAATCAAACTAGCATGGCTTTCGACCATTTGATAGATTAAAAAACTTTGTTTGACCCATACAATATAGACAAGCCATCTTCCCGTGTGTACTCCATCTAGATAACATACCATAAGCAGGAAAGTCACTTATAGTCCACATAACTGCTGCCCTAAGGTTGAAATTTGTTTTCATGGAAACATTCCAAGTCTGTACTCTATCCTCCCACAATACCTTCAACTCGTCTATAAGAGATCTCAAGTAAACATCTAGGTTCTTTCCAGTACTCTTGGGACCAGGAATCACGAGTGAAAGAAACAAATACGGTTGTTCCATACAAATCCAAGGAGGCAAGTTATAAGGAGTAATAATCACAGGCCAGCAAGAGTACGGAACAGCTGAGGGGCCGAACGGGTTGAAACCATCAGTGGAAAATCCAAGCCTCACATTCCTAGGTTCCAATGCAAACCCCAGATGTGCTAAGTTGAAATCTTTCCAAGCCTGCCCATCTGTGGGATGGTTCAGTTCTCCATCTTTGGTTGGAGATTTTGCATGCCAAGTCATATGTTCAGCTGTTCTTGAAGACATGTACAATCTTTTGAGCCTTGGTGTAATTGGAAAATACCTTAAAATCTTAAAAGGTATATTCGTCTTTTTTGTAGTCACACCCTCTTTATTAGGCATAAATCGATCATGACTGCAACACGTGCACTCTGTCATCTGTTCATTTTCCTTATAAAATAACATGCAATTGTTCGGACATGCATCAATCTTTTGATATCCAAGACCCAACTTCTTCACCATTTTTATACAATAGTAGTAGTTATCGGGCAATTTTTCACCGACAGATAACATACTCTTAATAGCCCTCAAGAGTGACTCAAAACACTCATGGCTCATGTTGTGATTAGCCTTGATGTTAAGTAATGTTGCCACTACAGACAATGTAGTGTGCTTCGTGCAACCATGCCACAACGGTTCGCTACCCTCATCTAACAACTTAAAGAATGCTTTGGCATCAGAATTCATAGGTTGCTCTCTGCCTTGTTCCCAATCAAAATCTGGCCCTATAATATCATGAACAATGTCATTCATATGATGGGTACTGCTGCCTGGATTATGTACTTGTGCGTTGCCACTATCTCTTCTCTGCCTATGTGCCCACCAACATTCTTTGTAATTGTTCATGAACCCAGAAAAAAGTAAATGATAGTTTACTATATCTTTGTCCATATAATTTACATTATTACACTTCAAACAAGGACATCTTATCTTATTCTGACCATTAACACATTTCGGGTGACTATACGCATAATCTAGAAATACTTGGCAACCAGCTCTAAATTTTGTTGTAGCACCTATCTGGGCACTTGACTTTCATCGTCTCATCCAACTACGGTCTGAATAGAGGTCCATGATACCACGGTACCTATGTTGACATGAATTATTGTATTCCCTTGTTAGAGATTTACAATTCAGCTCAATGTCATTTATGATCCTTATAAATACTTATAGATGTATATGTACATATATAACATGAGCGTGCATCATATATGATTCTTCGGGAATTGAATAAGGATACATGCCAAAACAAATTTACACAGCTTGAGATCGACTACCCAAAGGCATGGTATATTGTTATGGATCTTAAATTAGAATGAGGTATGGTCTTATCTCATCCTACATATTTTAACTAACACCAACTTAAAGCCAATAGATTCCTAGGGGTAGAATATGAATCATTACATCATGCATGGTTTGCATATGCATTGGGACAAGTCTAAATTACCCGACCAACAAAATTTTTTTGGCAGAGTCTTCCCTATAATATGGACTATCCACATGCACAAGGGCATGCATACTTGACCATTTTTAGGCATATAAGAGAAACAAGAATGTATAAGCAATTAACATAACATCACATATACTCATTGCCTTTATATATTCCAGGGTCCATATCTAAACACAAGAAAAACTCTTCTACATATGATAGGACATTAGGTGATGAAAATATCTTGATGGTCAAGTTTGAAGAACAACCAATGGACTTTGCAATGTGTTCTAGAAACTATAACGTTGTGTATATCAAGATTGCAGAGGAAGACATACTATTAGTCCCTTTAATGTGGGACAATTAGTCCTATAAAGTCATTTGATACCCAAAATAGTCCAAAACATTACATACTATATACTTTATCATAACAATCCCTAAGCCTTCAAAATAAAGGACAAGTGTTCATACATAGATTTGATTACTATGTTTCCCATTCATGAAATTTGGCGTTCATACATAGTGCGTTCATACTAGATTTGATTACTATGTTTCCCGTTCATACATAGTGTGTTCTAAAGAACTTCCTAAATTTGGCAACAAATCTTATCAAGTATTACACATGCAAACTTAAAAGCCATTCAATACTTTGCATATTTAGTAGAAGAGCTTACAACTATCAGATGACTACAACATATTGTGAGTAACCTTTAACCAGTTAATAAATGAAAAGCTAAAAAGCAAACAAACCAATCTAGCTCTCTCTAAAGAACTTCCTGAATTGGACAATAAATGCCATCAAGCAACAAATGCAAACTTGAGCCGTCACTTGATAACAAGAAGATGAATTACACAATATATGTGAGATCCCGAATTTTATGAAATAATTTTGGTAAATAGTTAAATTAATAAAAGTTTAAAGTTAAGGGTGATATGTGAAAATTTTGCGAAGTAAGCAAGTTGTCATAAAATAACCGGTAGTAAAAGTACAATAATATGCGTGGTTGCATAGTAGCACACGGTATTAATTATTGATGCTTACGTGAGAAGTCACTAAGTTATACTTAATTATTGCTACAGTAATTGCTGCATCATATCTCTCATATTATTGATTCAATTATTTTCACATTATCATCTGCATAATATGTTATATTATTAAATCAATAATTGAGACGACAAAGTTATTCATATTGTTATTTGTAATATTAACAATGTCTAGAAGTTCTGTCAAGGAGAGGTTTGGTCACCTAATTGCGGCGTCGATAGGAGAAATCCTTATCGAAAAGCCCCTCTTTTCACGGAGCGACACGGTTGTTAAATATTATGAGTTATAATATTAATGATGATTACGTCCGTGTTGATTAAAGATGAAATTGATAGTTCCATTATGTTGGGATTATTAGTGTTAGTGGAAATTAACATTTATTTCGATAATAATTGATGTTTGGAAGTTATATTGACCAATCAGGTAATTAATCGGATAAATGAGCAATTAATTATTATTAATTCACATGATTATAACTATGTTTTCACATGTGTGTACTATTGATTCACATGATTTACTATTAGGGTAGTTGGTGCAAGATTGATAATACTTGCATGACTAAATTAAAAATGGAGGTATAGATGAAGGTACTATACTATAATTAATTTTTTCACATGTTTAGAACTATTGAGTCACATGATTTACTATTGATTCACATGATTTACTATTAGGGGAGGTGGTGTAAGTTTGATAATACTTGTAGGACTAAATTAAAAATGAAAAAAAAGAGGAAGGTATAATACTGTAATATTTCGAGCCCCAAAACGTGCAATTATCGAAACTATATTTTCTATAAATAGAAGCTCATTCTTTCTTCATTTCTAACCAATTCACTAAGACTCACAAGAGCAATTATAGAGAGAGAAGCTATATAGAGAGAAGCTATAGAGAGATAGAAGAAGAGCAGTCTGCTACTTCACTACTCCAGTATCTGATCTTCTTCTAAGGTAAGGGTTATTATTTTTTTATATTCTAAAGAGATATTATTTTTTGTATTCGTATGAATATTATTGTCGTTTAATATTCATTATATTCGTTTAATATTCGTAAGGAATATTATTTTCGTTCAATATTCGTAAGGAATATTATTTTCGTTCAACCGTTGTACGTAAGGGGTATTATTCTTTCATATTCATGAAGAGAGTTATTTTCTTTCAATACTCGTAAGGGATGTAATTCCATTCTTTATTATTATTTTGGAATAACTCACCATGCTAAGTAATCGCATATATGGTGAAATTCTCCTGTTATTCCATTCTTTATTATTCTGTTAGAATAACCTGTCTGTGTAGTCTATTGCATGCCTGGTGAATTCTGTTGTTATTCCATTTTTTATTATTCTGTTGGAATATCCTGTCTGTGCAGATTACGCATGACCTAGTTCTGTTCTTTATTATTCTATTAGAATATCTTGTCTGTGCGGATTACACATGACTTGGTTCCATTCGTTATTATTCTATTGGAATATCCTGTCTGTGCGGATTACGTATGACCTGGTTTCATTCTTTATTATTCTGTTGGAATAACCTGTCTGTGCGTTCTATCGCATGTCTGATAAATTCTGTTGTTATTCCATTCTTTATTATTCTGTTGGAATAACCTGTCTATGTGGACTACCGCATGCATGGTGAATGATCCTTCATATTCATTCTTTATTAAATTGTGGAAATGATCTGTCTACGTGGATTATCGCATGGCGGGTGAAAATAAATTTGCAATTTTGTATATTCTATTATACTCGTATAAGATATCATTTCTTTTGTACTCGTCATGGAATATCATTTTCTTTGGTATTTTTCTTTTACGACTTACTTTTCACGGGTTACTATTCACCCAGTTACTATTCACTCTAGTATTATTCACTCGGGTTTTCGGGATATTTTTCGTGCTGGAGTACTATTCACGAGTTACTATTCACGAGTTACTATTCACCCGATTACTATTCACCCGAATATTATTCACTCGGGTATTTGGAGTACTTTTCATGTCGGGGTACTATTCACGAGGTACTATTCTCGAAGTACTATTCACGGGATACTATTCACGACGAAAAATATATTCTTTTCTGTCCAAATTATTTTTGGTACATGAATATTATTCTTGAATTTTACTCTATAAAGCAGTATCATGTTGACAATTTGGACGTTATTGATCTCTGGATAAATTAAATTATAAATCTTTAAAATTTATCCTTGAACTTGTTTTATTGAATTGTTATGTCATTGCCATCGTCCTCATGCTTATATTGTGATTAAAGTCATCTTTGGCTTACGTGCATAGATGGGCTTGGTATGATTATGACCAGGGATTATTCGGTATAATCATGACCGTAATGTGACGAATGATGTGGTAAAAGTCCTCATTGGCCTGTAGTTCATTGATGGACAGTTGTTGGTATGATTATGACCATGGATTATTTGGTATAATCATGACCATTGATGATTACATGAATATCCTTAGCCGTGGTGCAGGGATGATTCGATTTTATTTATTAAGCTGAGTCTCAACGATAAAGTTGATGAAAAACTTTTTAAATCATAGAAGATAGTAGATTTTATGCTCTACTTGACTCTTCTAATGGATTTCTTATTTCCGCTGAAGTTGTTGATCTAAAACTTGTTGTTTATTATATTCTATCAGTTGTTATACTGTTAAAGGCTAAGGATAATTTATTCTGCATTATCTTAGTCATAATATTTCTTATTGTGCTAGTTGAGCTCACCCTTTCTTTCATTGTTCTCATTAGGAAATGAGAATATAGCTAGGACGAGTCGGGGAATGGAGTGATGATCCAGTATAAGTGGCTTTAGTAGTCCTCACTATTCTACGGAATAATGTGATAATAATTATAATGAGAACTCCATTGAGTGTGGATATTGTTTAGATGATAATATTTGTATTAAAACTCACAACATATGTTTTGTCGTATTTTACACGACAGATGTATAATTAAGTTTTTATTTGTATTATGTACCATGTATCTGGCGACCCAAGATGGGTGATGTATACCTGTTTTGGGGGCGTCATAGTATACACATAGCAAATTATATGTATTGCCCAAATCTAGAGATAAATTGGAAATGACATGTATCAATTGGAAAATATTCTCTCCTAACTATCAAGGGAAATTTAAGTAGCATGTCTTTCACAACCATGGAAAAATTCAAGATAGTTCCTTTAAGCACACTTCAAGTCTTACTCACTTCAAATTCCATTGCACCCGACGAACATAGTTCCTTTAAGGAGAAGGAGTTGAATTCCTCTTATGCTTACTAAATTTATACTCTCTCTTTGCCTCAAAATGATAATCCACCATCAGAAGTCAAATATTTAGAAATTTAATGTTTTCAACTTTAACATAACCAATGGTCAACATCATAATCAAACAATGATGAATTTTGTACATTAATTTTAAAAGTAGCCTCATTTTCGGACATCAGAAAGGAGAAATTGAAGTCCAATTTTCACACAGAGAAAGTATAACTTCTGTTCATCTTTCAATTTAATCAGTTACTAGTATGCAATTATTTCCACCCATAAGCAATGATTTTTAAAATATTAATCATCCAACCACAAAGAGATTTTCTTCTGATTTATAAAAGATAAACAATTACAAATTAACCAAAAGAGATACTTTCCCATCAATTCAAATATAGTAATATTACACAGGAAACATCAATTTCAAGAAAGACTAGTAATTTAGAAAGCTAAAAATAAAACATTAAGCTCACACAAACTATAAATTAAGGGTTCTAATCCAATCATTTTTATTTTTGAGCACCAAATTCTCGAACTGAAAGAGGGAATTCAATTCAAAGCCAGAGAATTTGGAAAATCGAATTTAAGCAATCACTTCTAAGTTCTAGCAGTGGTTTGGAAATATAAGGCGGATGAGAAATTAAGACAGAGAGAAAAAGTACTTACTATCAAGTACAACAAGCGGTGGTGGTGGGACGGCGATGAAAGCGGCGAAGGGTAAAACGGTGGTGCAATGGTGGTGCGGCGGTGGTCGGCAGTCTCCCTCCCTCTTCTCTTCCCCCCTACTCCCTCTTCTTTCTCGTCTGAGTCTCCCTCTTTTCTTTCTTTTCTGTACTGATCGAGCGAACCTGAATCTGATTAAGTTTATGAGAATCAGCGACCGCATGCTGTTGCTGATTTTTAATGATGTGGACATATCAGCGATGGCTAGCGGTCGCTGATATAGGTTGGTCGTCGCGCCAAAGTTTCGCACCAATTTTTGGAAGGGAAATTCTTATCAGCGACCGATCAGCGACCGCATGTGGTCACTGATATTAACTAGCTATTAAAATCCTTTACGGTCGCAAATAGCGGTTGCTATTACTATTATCAGTGACCGGATAGGGCGTTCGCTGATATCATTGGTCGTAGATGGCTCTTTTTCTTGTAGTGTCATCCTCATGCTTATATTATCCTGAAATTCATCTTTGGCCCGTAGTGCATAGATAGACTATTGATTGGTATGATTATGACCAGGAATTGTGTAATGGTATAATCATGACCTGTAATGTTACAGATAAATGATGTGGTTAAAGTCCTCTTTGGCCCATAGTGAATAGATGGACAGTTGTTTGGCATGATCATGACCACTGGTGATACTAACGAATATTCTTGGCCTGTAGTGCATCGATAATTCATTGATGTGAAATTTTTATTGAGTTGTGTTACAGAGATAAAATATTTATGATGAACTTTTTAATCATAAAAGATAGTAGGCATTATGCTCTACTTGACTCTTTTAATGGATTGCTTGTTCCGCTATAGTTATTAATCTAAACTTATTGTCTATTGTATTCTATCAGATTTTACACTGTTGAGGACTAAAGATAATTTATTCTACATTATCTTTGTCAAAATATTCTTTACTGGGATAGTTGAGCTCACCATTTTCTTTCATTGTTCTCTTCAAGAAATGAGAATATAGATGGGACTAGTCGGGGAATAGAGTGATGGTCCAAGATGGTGGCTATAGTAATCCTTACTATTCTATAAAATATTGTGATAATAATTGTAATGAGGACTTTATTTGAGTTTGGATATTGTTTACGAGATAATATTTGTATTGAAACTCACAGTCTATGTTTTGTCGTATTTTTCATGAAAGTTCAATAGTTGTATAAATGAAGTTTGTATTTTAATTTTGTACCATGTATTTGGCAACTCAGAATGGGTTGTGTAGACCTATTTTGGGGGCATCACAGTTGGTATCAAAGCTTAGGGATATGATCCTTGGTAGAGATCTAAGGCTAGAACTAAGAGGGGAGAGACGAGTAACTCCTTCGCTAGTGTGTCCTATCTAAGCTTATTTGTTATTTAATTAGTCGGTCAGAATATAGGGAAAATATGTGGCATGTCAATTAACCTTTATTTTGTGGCAGTGTTTGAGAATGGCATTTGAAAATTTCGAGATAAGTAATGGAGCACATGAGACCGTTGAGACACTGCCATCAATAACTAGTATAATGTGCATCAGGAAGGAAAGAATCCTTATGTTGTCGACGTCGGGATTTTTATTTGTCCCTTTCTATTCTTGTCTCTTGGTGTTCTCATGTTAGGTGAGATTGTTTTGAAAAAATAAGTTTGAAAAGGCCGACATGTGTATGTCGACAATTTGACTGTAAGAGTCGCTAGTTGGTTATTTTTAAATGGTTGCACCAACTTAACCGAGAAAAGGTTTGCACAAAGACCTAGTGATGTGGCAGTGTTTAACTTGTCTGCAAAACCAAAATTTGTTAGGGTTCGAGGGCTTGATTAAGCGGAAGGAAGGTGTTAGGCATCCCCCGACTTCCTTGATAACACGGTTACCGCCAATTTTCAATTTAAACTTTTATCTAAATATATGTGTGTGTGTGTGTGTGTGTAGGTCTGTGTGCATTTGTTTGGAAGTAGTGCTATGCCTCATTTGCACCTTTATACAAAGGGTTTGACTTTTGTATAAAAGTTTAATTTTAATGAGATACGACAATGATGTTTTATAAAATAGGTTTTTCAAACCCTTATACTCAATAGTAATTGAGGCATTTGATACTTCCATTTTATTAAGTGTTCGACTTAATTGCTTTTATCATTTTTGAGATGCGAGGTAGCTTCGAGAAAATAAGATACATAGCAGTGTCGAACTCCTTATGGGCATGAAAGCCATCTAAGGAAATTCAGACACCATGAATAATTTACAAGCTGGTGGCAACTGAAAATGTCCATCACGGGAACTAAATCTAGATTAAGGACTGAATCTGTGATCACATGATTCCTAGGCTCACATGATAAAACAATATGTACAAAAGCTAAAATAAGAACTAGATTTGAATAAATCTAAACTATTTCAGCTTCATCGGTTCCAGTTTAGTCACCATGAACTGGTTAAAGTGAGAAATAGCCATATTGAGACAAATCGATACCATAGAAAAAGTTAGAAAATGAATTAGATTTGAGTAAATCTAAGCATTCCAGCATCAATGGTTCCAATTTAGTCACCATGAACCAGTTAAAGTGAGAAATAGTCATATTTAGGCAAATCTAACCCGCAGGTTGACAAACAGTTATACATATATATAAAAGCTGTAAATATATATATTTATATGAACAATCAACTGCCATGAAGTAAACTCCAGGTAGGACTTGAAATGTATATATATATATATATATATATATATATATATATATGAAGGGCTATATGTATATACAATTTATGTATTACAGATGAAAGCATGATGACAATTTTTTTGGGCTATGGCGATGGTTCACACGTCGCCATAGCCCGAATAACTATGGCGATGGTTTGAAATAAATCGCTATATAGCCGAAAAAATCATCGTCATAACTTTGTAATACACAATGATTTTCTGTACATTTTTTCCATATATATATATATATATATATATATATTTATATATATATATATATATATAATATAATGCACTTGATATCACACCCATGCTCAATCGAGCGAGTTCAATAACGGTATATATATAAGTATTCATATATATATATATATATATATATATATATATATAAGTAGTAAATGCACATGATGTATATCTAGGCTCAATCAAACCAAGTTTGATAGAAAGATGTATATATATATATATACACGGTCCGGATCAAGTGCATACCCCTTATCTTACTCGTAGTAGTGCTCACCCCCCTTTAGCGACGGACCCGGCGATGGTTTAAATCATAAAACGAGTAAATACATACTTTTAGCGACGCTATATGTTGTCCAGTCCTAAAAAATATGCAGCTATTTATAATGAAATAAATCGTCAGAAGTTCACATTACTAAAGGGGGTGAGCATAGATGAGTAAGATAAGGGTATGCACTGATCATTACTCTCTCTCTCTCTCAATATATATATATATATATATATATATATATATATATCTTGTCATCAAACTTTATTTGATTGAGCACTGATATACATCCGGCGTTTATTGCTTTTGTATATCCGGGCTCGATGAAATAAAGTTTGATGACACGATATATATATATATATATATATATATATATATATATATATATAAAAAGTTATAAAAAGCCATGGAATACCCACATGACGCGACTCTCAACGTGAGTAGATATATATATATATATACAGAAGTGATAAAAAGCTTAAAAATCTAAAATATCTTACAGTGGGCTGCCAAGAAGACTTCAGATAGCTTTTGACACCTAAAAACTAAGTTTCCATTGGTTAAATTTTAGTATGTAGCAAAACACGAGCTTACAAGTGTTTAAAAAGAAGAATCACTCAGTTTAGAGTACTCTAGATATGTTTATAAATTGAAATGGACAGAATTTTCTCGCTTTTTTCTCTCCTAAAATGGCTAGCTCAAGTCCTTTATTTATTGAACTGATGGTTGCGTGTCTACCTGCAGCTGCCCGGGTTGCCTCGGGCCATGTGGGTCTAGTCGTCTCTAAGTACGTGCATTCATGCAATGCGCTATCCTTTCAAACCTTCATAACTTTCAATCTAAGCATCCGATTGAGGCGTAATGTACCTTTTTGAAATGCTATTTTCGAGATCTACACAATGACATGGGATAAGAGGTTGTACGAAGCCAGGAAGATTAGTACATGACCAGATCTTCAAGTCTTCAAATTTTATCTAGTGTGTTGTCTTGTGTAGTAGTCACTCAAGATTTTGAGCTATGGTTCTTATGGGACACTTCGTGCGAAATGTGGGTTGAAATGATGTTGAGACAACGTGAATGTAGTATCAAGGTGACAAAATGACAATTTTTCCCCTCATCAAGGTTATTTCTAGCTTTGAATGAGATGTAGCGATGCGTTGCTCGAGGTTATCTCTAAGATTGAAATTGCTTTGTAGGTGTTGAATGTCCTCGGGGTTGTTTTTGAGTGTGCCTAATCTCCGGGATTATCTCCGGGGTTGGAACTAAGTGCCTCGGGGTTATCTCTAAGGTTGGGCCGACTTCTCTGGGGTTATCTCCAAAAGCTGGCCTGTGTCCCTCGGGGTTATCTCCAAGTTGGGGCCCGAATCTCTGGGGTTATCTCTAGGATTAAAACCCGAATATCTCGGGGTTATCTACGAGATTGGCCCGAGCATCGGGGTTGTCTTGAGGTTGGTGACTTGACTTCGAGGTTATCTTTAGAAGATGATTTTAC